>NJRL01001105.1:15851-29534 GCA_003063815.1 Aphaenogaster rudis
ATAAATCGACTACGATTGGCCAATTTTTACGGTTACGGCTATTATAAACCAACCCTTAATCCCGACCCCGGGCCGTGTAAACTGAGCTCTATGGTTTATGCTGTAGACTGTTTTTTTCTGCGACTAGCGTGCGTTTTCTAACCTAAAAATTTACACGCGTTTAGTGCTATTTACATTTTACATACGTATTCGTGTAATGTATTTACGCAGTACTATTGTTAATATTGTTATTAACATACTGATAAATCAGAATAATACTGTCTCTTTTATAAGCAGGTAATATTAATCTATTAAAGCAATTTTTTGCAAATAGACGAGATAATGCGTTTTGATATGTACAATATAAAACCGAATTTATGTGGAAATATTTTCATAGCGTACAATTTATTATGTTTTAATTAATATTGTAAATTTCTACAATTTATTTTAATATAATTTATACATTTTATTAATTTTTATATGAATTTATATAAATTATAAATATATATATATATATATATATATATATATATATATATATATATTTATAATTTATATAACATATATACATATTTATAATTTATATAATATATATACATATTATATATATATATATTATTAACTATATAATTTTATGAATAAAAAATGATTTGTATAGCAAATGATATATTTAATAACAAATAATTAAAGGACTATCGAAAAAGAATTAATAAAGTTGCATTCTCGCATAGCTATCATTTACAAATTTGAATGCTTTTCCTATGTATTGCTTGAGACAAAGTTTTAATAAAACTATAAGTTCCAATTTGAAGTTTATTCAAAGTTCAAATATATATTAATTAATTTGGTTAGAAATATATTATTTCAATGAAGAATTATTTGAAAATTAAACTTTGTTTATCAAACATCGGGCTTGAAGATTATGCATGTTAAGTACTTCTGTTTGAATATATTGACATATTTGTGATATCTAGATGTACTTTCAGACAAATTTGACAATGAAATTTTTACTACAGGTTATAAATCGTCTCATTATAACTCATATAAAGCAATAAATTATGAAGGAGCGCACAACAAAACAATTACAACGATTAGAAAAGAAGAAAGCAAAGATGGCAGCATTTTTGGAAATTGCAAGACTCAATGATAAAGATAAGGAAGCAAAACTGCAAGCTTTGAAACAGGTTTATATTTAGATCTAAGAATAATTTGAAATAATGCTCTTGCGATTAGCTGTATGAAATCATTTTTAGACAGTAGTTGCCATTGATGGGTTAAGTAATCTAAATGATAGTAATATCGCAGCAGACAACTCTACTCGTAAGCGATCTTATAAGAAAAACTCAGATAATACACATTCAGAAATTTGTAAGGAAGAAAATGTTCCTGATGAGCCAGAATTACAAGATAACAATAAAAAACCCAGGTAACTTTGTTGATTTATGAATAGTATAATTGTGTATAAAATACACAGGATGTAATATGTATATATATATATATAGATTAAGTGATAGCAACCAATATGCGAGTTTGAAAGAAGAACTTAGAAAACGTAAAAAGAAGCTTCAAGCAATTCCAAGACTCAATCTCAAAGCAGTTGGCGAGAATGCTTCTCTGGACGTCAAAAACGTGGGAAAGAGAATACCAATATTTCTCAGCGACATACAACATCTTCTGTTATATTCACTGCTTGGACATCATTCTCCCTATTTACCAGCGAGATGGTGTCAACTTGAGAAGTATAACAAAGTAATGTTGGCTATTGTAGTATCACACTTTCAAGCAGTACTTTATTCTAGAGACAGTCTAAATCATGATATACAATAATTCAAAATGAACAATTTTCTCCAAAGATAAGCCATACTGTAGTCGTCGTGTTTGAAGGCTTGTCTTCATATCATTTCGTGGCTTATGAGAGCATGTTCCCACACATAGTACACAACTTAAAGCACCGTTTAGAGGTAATAACACCTGCTGTCTATGGAGCGTCCATAACGGAAGAACTCGCAACTGTTCCTTTAACAGGAACTCAGAGCGATAAACTAATTAAACGTATGTATTCACATAATTTTATATATATGTTGTATTTATATAAAAGTAAAATATATCTGATACATATATTTTCCATTAAAATGAGTATTTTTAAGTCTATTCTTTCTACAAAATGAAATATTTTAGTTAAAATATTTGTCAGAATATATATTCATAAAATATATAATAAAATTTTATTAAGATCTAATATCAATAAACATTTATCTATATTGTGATATAACAATAAAAGATAATAGTTCATATTTAGGATGATAAAAATTTATACTGTGATGACAATATAGATAGATTTTTATTGATATTAGATTAAAATTTTCATATTTAGGATATGGCTCCTTAGAAACTGCTTTGCAAACAAACGGAAATGTTATAAAATTATTAAGAAGCGTCTTTCCGATGCATTCGATAAATAGCAACGTGAAACTTTCTACAAAAAACAATTCTGATGAAAATTTACCACCAACTGATAAATTTTGTAGAACAAAGCTGCTTTTGTCATTATGGCAGATGGTGGAAGAAAACTATCCCGTACCCTTAAAAGGAACATTGTCAGAAAGGCAAGATTTTGCTGTTACACAGACATTACTTAGATTGTTGCAGTAAAATCATAATCTAATTAACGAGTTAATATAATTCTAGATACGGTTCGTATATATTAACAAAAGATGTTTATGAAGAGGCCACATCGACATCATCGATGTTTGGCTTAGATTGTGAGATGTGCCTGACAACAAGCGGCAATCTGGAACTCACTAGAATAAGTATCGTGGATGAGAGTATGAACGTAAGTACAGTCACAAGCTTGTGCATTAGGAGGTAGCATAAAAATCGTTTTAATTACAGGTTATTTACGATAGTCTGGTGAAACCGGAAAACCCGATAACAAATTATCTGACTCGGTACAGTGGTATTACTGAGGATATGCTAGATGATGTCACGGTTACATTGCATGACGTTCAGCAGACATTGAGGACGTTACTTCCTCCAGACGCGATTCTCGTAGGACAAAGTTTGAATTCTGATTTGCATACGTTAAAAATGATGCATCCCTATATCATTGATACCTCTGTAATATTCAATCTCACTGGGGACAGGTATTGTAAAATACCGTAAAATATATATAAATATTAGTGAATGTAAGTGCATTTCAGTTAAATGTTCTATTCTCTGGCAGGTATAGGAAAACGAAATTGCAGATTTTAGCACGTGAATTCCTCGGGGAGAGCATTCAAGATAATGAAACTGGACATTGTTCGACAGAGGACTCGAAGGCTTCTATGAAATTAGTGAAATTAAAATTAGCGAACAGTGTAGATTACGGGGACGCCGTGATCGCAGCATGACAGTCTTGAAAATGGAAACGAATGAGACAAAGCGGGCATTGCAAAAGACAGAAATAAAAAAATACGCCACGTCGATATTTAGTCACATAACAAAAAATAAAGGCACTACTGCCGCCATCGTCGGTAACGATGAAGTGATGTCTGAGTATTCCAAGTATTTAACGAATTCGTCTCTTAATGTCATGGATGACGAAAGTTTCGCAAAGGATGATCAAGTTAGTACGCACCTATAAACGATATTAAACGTTTCTAATTTGAACGAATGTTTATATCTATCAAGAAATTAAACAAACTGAAAAGATAGAAGACAGGACGAAATTGTTTTCAATTATATCTAATATTGATTTTCGATAATTGCAGGTACGTCTCGTGATAGCAGATAGTGATAATCACGCTGTAGATCGAACTTCAGAAATAGCGACGGAGCACGCTTTTGTATTGTGCCATGTGAAACTTAGAGAAGAACAATTGAAAGATGAACAAATAGAGAAAACGTTTCACACTGTAAATAAATGGATTCACAAAATTTGGCAATATAGCGCGATAAACAGTCTCGCATGCGTGATATTTAGTGGGCAAAATAATAGTGCGAATGGTTCTTGTTTTTTGAGTATCAAGAGAGAGGTATCGTCGGATATCGTCATACGAGCTTAAAAAAATACTGATGAACCATTTTGGGAATTGTATATTAAAAAAGATACATCGGATACAGTAGTATCAAAGGAACCTCTTTGGCTATGTATCAGTTTGAATAAATGACATACTTGTAAAAATAACTTTTGTTAATAGAAATATATTTTATAATCTTCACTTATATTTTACATTACTTGCGGATCATGTTTATTTCTATGGCGCATCTCGGAATAAATTTGTTATTTTAAAAGTTTCAATAAATGGAATAACTTATCATGCATATATGAATATATTAAACATTGTGCAATAATAGATACAACTGATACTACGTTTACGCGAGGCGCTGTCTCTTATACACATCTAGATGTGTATAAGAGACAGCAATTACTCTCATAGTAACCCTGGTATATGATCGTTTTTTTCCGAAATGTGTCAAACAGTGATAAAATTCATAAATATAAACGCAATAACTTAATTTCATATGAGTTTCATCATCTTTTAAATTCAGGAAATGTTAAAGTATATGATACGTTCAGAGAATAAAACTAAAATTAACATACATATATTCAACACACATTACTGAAAAATCCATTATTTGGCGTTCCTCATTTTCTCGCGATACATCATGTAGGCTGAAATTGGTTGTCGATTATTTCTAGCAAGCATAAGTTGCTTGAACGAAGCAGCCTCTTTCGACGGTTGGTTTTTAGTATTCTGCAAGTTTACTGCCTGAAATTGCGTGGTGCAACCAGAGGTACTCAACGTAATCGCGTCATCACGATTAGCTGTTCTCGCTTTCGATTTATTCGTTGTCGACGATACGATTTGTTCCTCGTTTCGCGAAATTTTTCTTTTCTTCGCTCTCGTTGGCACATCCGTAAGATTTTCAATCACATCGTCTGAAAGTCGTTTCAGGCCGCTTAATGATGGTAAAAACATATTCATTTCTTTGTGTTTTTTAGACTTTTTAGTAAGGACATTCACATTTTCGATATCTTCGACTCGATCTCGTTTCTTCTTCGGCTTTAATTTTTTAGGAAGGTACCATTTTGCAGTACGGATAGCTTCATCTAGTGCTTTAGTGGTATAGGCTATACTTTCCAATTCACTCATCTCTAATGGAGTTTTTTGTTGTTCTAATATATTAGGCGATGACATTCTCTCAGATTTTAATTTTGAAACTGGAATCTGTACTGGCAAAGTATTCTTCTTCTTCTTTTCTGTTCGCAAAATTTCGATATTTTCGATTGTTTCTTCCTGTTTAGTTTTCTTTTTTATCCGTTTTTCTTGTTTATCCGCAGGTGAATATAACTCCAAATCATCTACAATTTTATTTTTCTTCTTGTGCTGTGCTAACTCCGTTTTGCTCTTGCAAATATTTTTTCGAAGTATATTATATTTATTTACATTATCCTCCTGTTCAGCTAGTTCGTTAGTTCGTTTCTTCTTTTTTTTCTTCTCTTTCTCATTGATCCGATACGTATCTTCGCGGGTAGTAGTATTATCTTCTACAATATCTAATTGACTAGGCTTGGCACCACGTTTTCTCTTTCTAGAAATCTTTAATTCTACATCTTCAGATAAGGCTTTTTTGGTGATATTTTCCTTTAATGTTTCTTGTTTTTTCTTTTTCTTCTCTTTCTCATTAACCTGATTTTTGTAGATATTATCCTTTACAATAGCAAATTGACGAAGTATAGCACGTGTCTCCTTTTCAGAAATCTTTAAATCCATTGAGTCAGATAAAGGTTCTTCGCTATATAGTTCGATATTTTCATTTAATGTTTTTTGTTTTTTCTTTTTCTTTTTCTCAGTAATCTGACACGTATCTTCGCGGGCATTATCCTCTACAATAGCTAATTGAGTAAGCTTAGCACGTTTCTTCTTTTCAGGAACTTTTAATTCCATTGCGTTTTCAGACAAATCTTTACCAGTGATATTTTCCTTTGATGTTTCTTGTTTCTTCTTTTTTTTCTTTTTCTCAATAATCTGACACGTATCTTCACGGGCATTATCCTCTACAATAGCTAGTTGAGTAAGTTTGGCACATTTCTTCTTTTTAGGAACCTTTAATTCCATTATGTCTTCAGACAAATCTTTATCGGTGATACTTTCCTTTGATGTTTCTCGTTTCTTCTTTTTTTTCTTTTTTTCAGTAATCTGACAGGCATCTTCGCGGATATTATCCTCTACAATAGCTAATTGAGTAAGCTTGGCACGTTTCTTCTTTTTAGGAATCTTTAATTCTATTGCGTCTTCAGACAAAACTTCATCGGTGAAATTTTCCTTTGATGTTTTTTGTTTCTTCTTTTTCTCAATAATCTGACATGTATCTTTGCGAGCATTATCCTCTACAATAGCTAACCGAGTAAGCTTAGCACGTTTCTTCTTTTTAGGAATCTTTAATTCTATTGCGTCTTCAGATAAAGCTTCATCGGTGATATTTTCCTTTGATGTTTGTTGTTTATTACGCTTTTTCTGTTTCTTTTGACTATGTTTTTGTATAGTATCGTCATTAGATAGTATTATCAAATGAGATACTTCGTCCTTATTTTTTTCTTTTATTTTTCTTTGTGCAGTATGCTGGACATTTTCCGTAAATAGTTCTTTCCATAATGAGTTGATTCTATGAGTCTCTGTATTCGATAATACTGGTGCACTTTCGTTTAACTTTTCTTTTCTAAGATGCTTTATCGTTGGCGTGTCACTATCGCATATACTCATTGTTTTATATAATTCCATCTTGGAAGATGTTGATACCGTCTTGTGTAGCAATTCTAATAAGTCAGGTGAAAGATCGCGTATCGACATCTTTTCTTTACTTGCATAGTTGAACTTCTTCAAATTGATGTCTTCATTTAATATAGGGTCCTTCTTTGATTTCTTCTTCATAACCGAAGTATTTTGCATTGTTTTAATCGTATTATCTAACTTAATGTCTTCACTTTCGGAAGTTTTTTCGAATGTTTCATCAAGTTCCAATTTCTTACAGGTGTTAAGATTTGGAGTACTAAATTCCATTACGCGTGATTTTGACAATCTTTTTGTAGACATTAATTCAGATTCATTTAATTGTTTACTTGAGTTTCGTTCTGCTACATCTCCCGAGAAATATTGTGAATCCGATTTCCTTTTCTTCTTAGTCGATGAAGTTGAGTTAGATGTATCTAACAAATTAATTTCATTTTTCTCCACAAGAGATTTCTTTTTCTTCTTCTGACTCGATAAGTCTGAATCTGACGAATCCAATAAAATAGTTTTTTCATTTTTCTTCATATTGGATTTTTTCATTTTGATGTCCCGTTTCATTTCTGTTTCACTTCTATGAGGTGAAATATATTCGATAGATTTGTCTTTACTTTTATGGACTTTAGGTAGTTTAGAAGTACTGGGATATAAAGTGGTCTCCATTTCGGTAAATTTATTTTCTTCTTTGTCCGTCGCTCCATCCTTTTCCTGTACATTTTCATCGTCTTCTCCATCTTCACTTTCCATATTTATTGGTTCTGTGTATCGTACAATATGTGCTTGTTTATCTTCTTCATCTTCCATTTCCTCTTTTTCTGTAGCTTCATCTTCTTTCACATTTTGCTCATTTCCACTTTTATCACCTTCTTTCATATTTTGAATATCATCATCATCATCATCTTTATCATCATCATTATCTTCTTCTTCCTCCTCCTCCACTTTTTCTTCATCCTCATAGTCATATCTTTCACAATCATCAACATAGTCATAATCATCTATAAAATCTGCAAGATCTGAACCGCTGTCATCAGAATCTGAAAATTCTGTTTCTGAAGCTCTGCATTCATCAGCAGCTACATCATCATCAGAGAATTTTGGTTCTACTCCATCCAGATTGTATTCCTTGTTGATATCAGAATCGCAGCTATTGTCATCAGTATCGTCACTGCTGCTTGCTCTTGCAAATAGGTAACTTGGAATGTTATATTCATCTGTACAATCTGATCCCGCATTTGCTATCATAGAATAAGTTTTAGATCCAAGATTCATAGCTCTTAAATTTATATCACTATCATCGCTTTCATCATCATTCAAATGTATCGTTGTCTTGATATTTATCGGCTTTGATTCCTGATTCACGGAACGGTTTAAAGATGTATTTTTATCTTTTTTACTGTCATCTTTGATTGATACGTTCTTCTTTTCAGATTTGATTACATCATCTGCATCTTCATTGCATGATTTATTCAAGGAAAGTTTTTTCTTGTATAATTTTTGCCCAGCGTGTGCGTCTGTATTATCAAATTCTTCCTCTGAATTATCTGTTCGTAATTTATTTGCAGAAATATTTTGCATATCTTTAGATTTATTTAATGATGTTCTTCCTCCCATCGATTTTCGTAAAGATGTATTTTTCTTGCTTATTAACGGACTTCTATTAAATTCACTTGCATCATCTTCAATTTCTTCATCTGATTCATCGTTTGCTTTGAAAGGTCGTCCTTTTGTTTTTGCTGACTGTTCTGATTTATTTAATTTGGATATAAATCGATCATTAGTTCGATTTAAAGCCGTTTTGGACTCATTTAAAGATTTATCTTCATCTTCTGTAGATCTAGAAGAATCTTGATCTATTTCGGATGTAAGTCTCCTTTTAGTTCTTGGTTTTCGTTTTTTAACTTGTTTTTCGTTTTCTTCATCCTCAATATCCATTAAAGGTTCTTCACTTACAGGATCTAATTTTTCAACATCATAACTCGCCGCGTCTGATCGGCTCTTTAATAACACGGTGTCGTCGGAATCGTATTCAAAAGATTCTGCCTCTTTTGCCGCTTTTATTGTTTCAGCCGCCAACCATGCTCGTTTGTCTACCAAAATGAGATCACATTCAGCTTCATTTTCATCTTCTTCCACTGACTGGAAAGTGGACTGCACTGAGTCAGTTTTAACATCATTTTTCTCCTTCCATTTGTCAGCAAGGATATTTTGGAATAAGTCAATGCCGATATTGACATCAGAAACATCATCAGCAATTTCCATATTTTCTTGATCTTTTTGACTCGTGTCCATTTGCGAACTCTCTTTTTCTACATCTAAATGATCTAATACATCTGAACTTTTCCGTTTTAAGTTTCGTTTCACGATCTTTTTCGACGAAATATCTTTTGCATCTGTTTTCTCAAGTGATATATCCATTACACAATCTTCAGCTGCTTTTACATCAGGAAATTGGTTATTTTGAATTACTGTATCATTCAAATCATCACATGCGGAATTATTCGTTTCCAGAACATCATTGGAAGATTTTGACGCTGATTCTGTTATGTGCTTAGATAAATTTTTCTGTTCTTGTTCTGTAGAATCAGTACGGTCGTCGATTACTTCATCTTGAGTTACAGCTGACTGTTTATCCATTCCTGTAGGTCGGTCATCAGAACTTTCATTAACCAGTGATGAAATTTGTAAATCTACCGATTGATCAGGCTTAGAGTGTGCCACGTTCGACGGAATTTCATCTCGACACGGACTTTGTTCTTCTAATACTAATTTTATTTCGTTATCATCTGTAGTTAGATTAGAAATGAGGCTTTCTCTGCTATTACTTCTCCGTGTTAATTTAACTAGAGTTGCAGAGGAACGTGATGTCTTATCTACTTCATTCAACTCAGTTTTATTAGGATTTTTGCTATCTGTAATAGTACATTCCATTTTATCAATTTTATCTGATTTACTGATCACTTCAGCATTCTCATTGCATATAGATGTACTTATACTTTCAACAGATGTTTCATCTTTATCAATAACTTTGTCAACTAACTCTATGCTATCATGTTGCGATAAAACCGTTTTATTTATAACAATTGAATCTGAAGATTCTATAGAAATATCCATCTTTTCTTGAGAGTTATCGATTATTTCTTTTGAAAAATCGCTGTGTTTGATTGCATTTTCTGTTGATTCTCTTGAGCAACGCCTCTTACCTAAGCTTCGTTCTTTTTTAGATTTAGGTTCCTTCTCGCTTGATGATTTATTCATAAAAGGCGAAGCAAGAGATTTCGTATAGGATGTCACATTAGGCTGCATGCAGCTCTTTTCTGTTGACACATCTCTAATGATGTTCAGCATTTGATTTTCCTTGTTACTTTTTTCCTCTTCAGTAGAAGTATCCAATAAGTTTTCGGACACAATTCCTAACTCTTTAGTCGATTCACATATATTTATTAATGATTTTTCTACATTCGACAGATTTTCTTCAACAATTTCTACTTTGTCTTCTTTCACGGAGGAACTTTGATGATCTGAAGAACCATCATGGGTAGAGACTTCATCAATTGTATCACTGGTGGATGGTGTTTTTTCAAAACAATATTGTCCTTCATCTATTACAGACATATATAAATTATATTTTGTTGTCATTAAAAATGTTATACATTTTTAAATAATTTCAATAAAAGATAAGTAGATTTATAATTTGTCAAGCAATTTCAAATGTATATATAATAGATGCAATATATTTTTAAAAAAGTAAATATTGTTAATTTAATATTGGGAGATCTAGAGCAAAGTTTTTGATTTTACATACCAAGAGTTTTATTCTCTACATCCACTGTTGCTCTATCCACGTCTTCTGTTTGTGTTTCAGTTTCCTTCTCTAACTGAAGTGTTTCATCTGATTTTAACAAATCGGTTGAAGTCTCTACTTTTTCTTAAAAAAATCATAAAATTAATATACAAATATGAATAGAGTAATGCTTTATCTAACGAAGAATCTGAGTTTCCTGCATATATTTAACAAAATAGATTAAATTGCAATAAAGCCATCCATTATGAAAATTACGTTAATTGTAATAACATATATCAAGTATTAAGCTATATTAATGACCATATTTTAAGTACATGTATAGAGCCATTCAATAATAGACAAGTTTCAAGAAATTACCTGAACTTGTAATTTCATCAATTTCAACTATTGTAGCATCCAACCGTACATAAGGTATACGATCCTCCAATTCAGTTTGCTCTTTGACCAGAGAACCCGATGATAACAGAGATGTTCGCTTGCGCATTTTAATTGGTGAATCAAATTGGCTTTTATTTTGATCGGATAAGGATTCTGGATCAATAGAGCTAGCTCTTGTTCTACGTGTGGTTCTAGCTGCTGGCAACGGCGACTTTGTCTCAGAACCAGCACGTACAAAGCGCTTACTGATGATTACACAAGACAATAATTACAAACATATTGTGTACTATTAAATATAATTGTATTGGCGCATTAATCATACCTAGCTGCTCGAGTGTTAACTCTAGTAGGTGTCCCGAGAGTTGCAGCACCTGTACTCTGCCTTGTAGTTCGTTTTCCAGGTGTTCGTGGAACATCGACGTCTATCGTTTCACTGATCTCTGAAGAAATGGAAGGTTTTCTTGTACGTAGCTTTTTCATCGTATCTGAGACAATAGAATCCACGGTCGCTGTTCGTGTTCTACTACTCCGGGCCGTTTGAGTACTACTGATACTACTACTATCACTCTCAGAATCTGGTGAACATTTAGTCTGTTTTATTCTGCTGCTTCGGCGTAATGGAGAGTTCATCACAGATTGTACAGTAAGATTTCGAGTCTGCATACGACCAGTAGCTACAACACACAAAAAAAACAAAACACTAATCAAACTAAGCCACTACAAAATGAAGATCATAAAGATAGAACAAAAATAATACAGAAAAATAAATTGAAATTTAGCAGCATTTTGTATATTTATATACTTACATAAATAATTAGAATATTGTACTAGATAGTTTTTTCTTTATATTCGTCATATAAACATATTTATTAATATTATATTATTTATATTATACATATATTTATTTTTATATTTATATATTTAAATAGATAATTAAGATAACATATTTGCAGTTCTCTATATTTTGTTGTCTTTTAAATAAATAAATAAATAAATATATATATATATATATAAATATGTGTGTTACCGTAAATACTCAAAATCCGTTACTTTGCGAATTGACTGAAGCAGGAATCCGTCATTTCGCGAACTTACTAGTAAATATCCGAAGAGTATATATACATTTTTCGGATTTTTACTAGTAAGTTCGCGAAGTAACGGATTTCGGATATTTACGGTAACACATTATATATATATATACACATATATGTATATATATTTACTTTAAAAAACAATGAAATAAGGAATTGCAAATATACATACATATCTACACAAATGATTGTAAAAATCGCTATGATCAAACGCGATTATATAAAATCGCGGTTTTTTTCCAACAGATTGTTGCGTTATAAAATGTGGCATGTGAATTTCGAAAAAATTGGAAAGGAGGTTCCTATACTCGAGATATATACATTGAAATTAATAAACATACGCATGAATCGCAGGTTGAAACCGTTAACAGGAGAAAAAGAGGACAAAAGAATGTTATCGAAAGCGATTTCCGGATCGGCGAGAATATCCTAGCTAGAATAGAAACAATTCCTGGAAAGACACAGAAACCCGAAAGAGAAAAAAAACGAAGGGGAAGTTGCGATACATTCGCACTACAGCGCAATCAATAACAACGAAAAATTGCAAACGCACAACTTTCGATGCAAAGATGATCGGTTATAACCGGCCGGCGCTTTTTGCATCTCGTGTACATGCAAATCGAAAAAAAAAACCGAGCGATACGAACCTGCCTTCGGCTCTACGTCGTCGTCTGAATCCCTTGCGGAATGCGGCATCCTCGCGATTCTTTATATCATATATCGAAATAATGCTCTAAAGAAAAAACGGTTTTAAACGCGCGAGAAAGGTTATCAAAACCACGTGTTGTCGGTCGTCGCTTCAATATGAATTTGAACTTCACAAACAGCCATCCGAAATCCGAATAGCAACGGACAGCACCGACCATAGACATAATATAAAATAAATAGATGAACGTAAGGGTGCGTTTCCACTGAGCGCGTCACGTGTCGCGTCAACCGTAGTTAACCAATCAAAACTTCCCATTTTAAAATCCAAAGCATCCCATTTCAAAATGGGATGTTTTGATTGGTTAACTACGGTTGACGTGTGACGCACACAGTGGAAACGCACCCTTAGAGTGCCGTCCCATGGAAACGGAAAAGCGGAACGGAACAGTAACGAATCATTCTGATTGGTTAGTCCTGTGGGGCACAATACAAGCCCCACAGGGCTAACCAATCAGAATAGGTTTGTTCGCGTCGCCATGCCCCAACATGCTCCTACTCACTCCAATGCACTCTAATTGGTTGGCGTCACCGGAATAACCGGAATCAACGTATCGGAGTGCATTGGAGTGAATAGGAGCATGTTGGGGCAGGTGACGCGAACAAACCTAATGATTCGTTAGGGAGCTGTCTCATGCAGGACAGAATTTCGGAAAACGGAATCTCGGAATCATTCTGATTGGTTGGCCCAATAGGGCACAATACAAGCCCCATGAGACTAACCAATCAGAATAATTCCGAGATTCCGTTTTCCGAATTTTCGACCTGCATGGGGAAGCACCCTAAAGCCGTAATCAGACTATGGATTGAGATTGGGATTGGATTGGAATTTGACCAATCAGAAGAAAGAAAACCAATATCAAGTTTAGTGAACTTAGCTTCGATTGGTCAAATTCCAATCCAATCCCAATCCCAATCCATAGTCTGATACGGGCTTAAGGCTGCGTCTACATGG
>NJRL01001106.1:12728-23713 GCA_003063815.1 Aphaenogaster rudis
ATGTTGAGACAAACATATATAGATGCACTACACAAAACAATGTAAATGTGACAACCACAGGACGTGGCTGTACCAAATGTTACTATTATTGTGGTTGTGGTAACCTTATTGTTTTTTCCGTGTACATTATATAAATTGACATAAATCAACGTAGTCACAAAAGAAAGGCTATATAAAAAGACAGCTAGTATTTAGTTGATAATCTTTTTTTATAATTACTTCTTTTATGTTTGTTACTAATATGAATACACATAATTTGTCAGTTGTGCCGTAGTTTTGTCCAAGGATGAAACGTTCTCGGGAGACGTCTTTAATTTCTTGTGTAACTGCATTTATGTTAATTTTATAACACGTAATTATATGTAAACCAAAAAATAAAAATTAATATTTTACTGCTATTTTCTTTAGAGATATAGGCCATTTTATAGTAGTAACCACGCTGTGCCAATACTTTTGTCCAGCACTGCACATATCATATAATATTTATAAAATTATAAAAAAAGTGTAATGAGATATTCCCATGATGTAATAACTGTATTATATGTATATAATATTTAAGCATCAATATGATTTTATGAAATATTTCATGATAATGTTATATGCAGAAAATATCAAATAGCGAAAATATCAAACGGCTTAAATGGAAAGTTCAGCGTGGGGCGCATATGCCTCATTCGACAGGGAACGTATTAATCGTGTCCGTCTTCTTGTTTGGAAGCAGCCGTTATTAAATCTTTCTTATTCCTTTTCCACCGTGTTCTGTTTTAATTAATTCAACGCAACTTCATTCCCCTTTTCGATTAGCTTCAAGCTAAAATAAAATCGCGCAGGATTGCATCGGTAATTTAACCGAGAAAGATTCAAAAATAAAATTCCATTAATTAAAATTTATCTATAAAAACAAGCAATAAAACTTTTCTTCGCCAGTGAATAATTAACAAGAAAATATATTAGATGTAATCGACAAAACTGGCCAAAATTTATCTATATTACTTATTGTTGTAAAATTATATAAATATTTTATAATTACTTATTATAAATTAATAATTACTTATTATAAATTTATAATTATTTATTATAAATATTTTATAATTAGTTATTATAAATTTATCTATATTATTTATTGTAAACTCACATATTACTAAACGGAAGAATCGTTTGGATAAGAACACTAAAGGTAGAAACAGACAGGACGCGTCAAGCATCAAGCAGCGAGCAGCAAACCAATCAGCGAGGCGATATTCACAGTGGCGTAGAAAATATCGCCTCGCTGATTGGTTGCTGCTCGCTGCTTGACGCTTGACGCGTCCTGTCTGTTTCTACCTTAAGAACTATCATTGAATACGTAAATCCATATTTCAATTATTTATCATATTAGCGAGAAATTCTTTTTCCTCCTTTCGCGTACTTGGCGATTAGCGTTACAGGAATCGTCCCGTCTCGCGCGAAGAAACACGGACTGTTCGGATCTTACGGCCCAAATCGTAATAAAAATCGTTGACCGCTGATGTCGCCGGTAAATGTCGTCGGAGCTGCGACCTACAGCAACTTTCACGCGTTAAAATGCGCAGGCACACGCGATGCCGTCGTGTCGCACAATCGCTGAATGGGTTTCGACCCCGGGTTCTCTCGGCCGATCGGGGATGATGAATGCGCGCACTCCCGCGGTCCCGCGGCACCCTTATCTTTTTGCCGGATCCCCCTGGAGACCGGGGAGAGACGGCGGGGGCGTAACGGCGTACCCGAGAAATGTCCTGTGGCTGGCTGGCGTTGCCGATATGAGAATGGGCGACGCCATGGTCGAAAATGTAGGTGAGACCGAGGTTAAGCCCCGCTGGAGTTGCAAGCTCGCGCCCGTCCGCGTTGCATTCAGCCGGTCACGCACAAAAACGATCAACGCATTTCCTGTCGAAACTGCTACTGCTGCGCTACCGGAAAATTGGAACGCAGAAAGAAAGACTTATGCTAATCTCATCTTTTCAGAGATATCTGCGCTTTACAAGACGCACCTGAGTTATTCCACAAAGACGCCTTTGAAAAATTCTTGATTGAAAACGGTTTCTACGTTGCGGTTTTTTTGTGTCGGAGTACTGCTTTTGTTATTTAAAATATACTAGCGTATGGTGCGACGGCCATTTTTCAAACTGATTTATGCATTATTAACATAAAGACGAACAAGTCTAAGACAAATATAATATATATTTTATTGCGTAATATATATTTGGCTTCAAATTTTATGAATTGTCCTTTCGGAGACCAATGTTCCGGTTCAAAAATGAATTTCAATTTATTTATAACTGTGTATTTAATCAATTAGTTCGAAAAGGCAATTCTATATAATATATACAAGATTATTAACATAAATAACTATAAGTATGTATACTTTTTCATCCTTTATTCACTGATGTATATACCCCGTTGATCTATTCTTTGAAATTAGTGATTTAACTGATATTCTTTATTGCAATTTACAAAATTCTTTTACAAGCCCGTCCCAGATCTTGCCTTAATTTGATCGACAGATTAAAAAAATTTAGATTCAATTTTTTTTTAAATCGCTAAATATTCCACACTGTTAAAACACTTTGTAAAAAAGGTATATATCTATATAGTCCACTTTGACGTATACGACACCACGCAGTCTCGGCCTCGTTAACCCCGTTTCAATCTCTACGTCGACATCGATGACATAAGATCACCGGAACGGCGGCCCAAATTATTAGCATACTGCGTGTCCCGGCATACAGCGCGAAGTTTATGTCGAAAATACGTCGCGCCGTTAGCCGCCGTAGCTGTCGCGCTAAAAGAACAAACAACTGAATCGCCAGATTTCATCCCCCGCCGTCGTCGTCTCGATCGAGCGGGCGGGGTGTCCGATTTGTCGCCGGTCGTACGACAGTGCGGAGTATTCGCATCGGCTTTAAGGGATGCGCTGACGCCTGCATTATGTGTATATACTTCCAAAAGTATATGGTCACTGCACTTGGATAATTAATTGTTCATTCGACGAGTAAATAACAAAATCAACAAAGCAACAAATTCTTTACAGTTTTTGGGATAAGATAAGAGGGGGGAATCTTATAGATGCTTCACTGCAAATCCAAGCATGTTATTTTTACACGCATAAACATGTAAAAATAACACATTTGACTGAAGCTCTTTTCACATCTTTCTTGCCGGTTTAGGTTATGTCATTTAACACGTTTAAGCGAATTAAGTTAAAAATTAATACGTTCAATCGTGTTAAATGACATGATTAAAACGACAAGAAATGTGTAAAAAGAGTTTCAGCTAAAATAACACGCTTGGATTTGCAGTGTTGTTAGCATCATTATTATTAAAAATTGATTATCGATTTAATATTACTATTCTGGTTCAATTTAAATTCTGCGTTTCAAGACCGACAAATAATCGGCGCGCAGTTTGTTGAAACTAGAATATTCACACATAAAATATTATTGAGCACTAAAAATCCAGCTATGACCGTTTAGGACCTTCTCGACTTTAATTTGTAGTATACATTACACGGTCGTTATTGTTTAAATAACAAAAATAAATAACTAAACGGCCACGATTCATAATTGTGCTAATCGAGATTGGAGAACGATTAATTGTTATTGAAGAATAATTATTATCAAACACTGACCGATTGTAATCCAAGATATATTTTATTCATTAATTTTTTATACTCGGGAAAGATTGAATTATGATTTGAATTATTAAAAATTAACGAATCTTGACGGATAACGTTTTAAAGATAAAAATATAACAAAGTTTTATTCCTCTATTAATTCTATGAGTGAGGATTTTACTTTAATAGAATTTTAATCTTAGATTTAATTACCGGGATAGTTAACGTTGAATATTAAGGAGATGTGAATGAGGTCACCAGCGAATTATATTCTTACGAGCGAAGAATCGATTTCGAGATCAAAGAGCAAAGAGTATATAATCGCGACGGAAGGCGCGATTCTCAACGCGAAGTTCCCCTTTTTAGGGCCTCTACTGATAGGGGCCACTTCAATTCGTTACTTTCTCACAGACAACTGTCCAGGATATGTGTATCAGATGACGATTCGCGACATATACGCAGATAATTCTATCGTTCTTGTCGCGCGGCGCATTCCTCAGACAGATAATTCCTGTCTGTATTCGAGTTGCACTCGCGTGCACTCGCGCGTGGAGCGCGCCCGACACTCGGCGATACCAGGAACCACGTTCATCTCGGGCGACCCGCCGTGTTTTTCTTGCATTGTGCTGACCACGTATGATCCCAAGAGACGACGTGTACGGAACCGGCGTTGCCAGCCACGACTGCAGGGTGGATGCAGCAGCGCGTCGGATCGTTCGAGGGATATTTCTCGACGATGCGTCTTCCTTGCCGAGTGAAAAAGTACTCTCTAAATTTCTTGGAGTGAATCGTACTCCAAACGAATGAGAATTCACTCCATGTGAGTGGAAACACTGTCACTTGAATTCCGAGTGGCAGTATCTTCACTCTTTGGAGTGAGATTTCACTCCAAGAAATTTAGAGAGTTACATTTATACAGCACTTATCTGCTAAATGTCAAAATCTAGATTTTTTTAAATACGCCAGGCTGAAAACTAAGCTGACTATTAATAAATTATCCCGAAAGTGGTATCTAAATTTTGATAGATACAAGGATAAATGTTTACTGCAAAAGCCACGCGAGAGGAAGTTGCTGATTATCATTCGGCATTGCCATTGGCGTTTGCATTTAGAATGTCCTTGGTATTTCAATTTTTTTTCTCATTCTTGTTTCGAAATATAATTTTTTCGCATTGAGGGTCGGTTTCACAGTAAAAAATCGTGCGCCTATATGTTGAAATTTTCTTGTGTTACCAAGATTTGATTATTATTTCAATGTAAAATTAACATACAACAGATATGTTGTTATTTTCGTAACATTTTCATGTATTATGTCAACATAATGACTTAACACTTCATCATTCAATAAATTATAAAACGACACAACTGGCAAGTAATATATTCAATTTATTACAACTAGTTGTAATTATAATGTTAATTATTCACTGGCGATTGGAAAAATAGATTTTTGGTTAATACTTTATGTATGTCATTTAGAAATTGAATATTATGTTGAGTTCTTTTAACACAATTATTTAAAAAAATCAACCATGTCTTTTAACATAAGTTAAAGTACGATAAGTTGAAGATAAGTTAAAGATAAGTTAAAGATAAGTTAAAGATAAGTTAAAGATAAGTTAAAGATAAGTTAAAGTAGATAAGTTGAAGATTTACTTTAACAAAAGTTAAAGTAAATCTTCAAATAATCGCGAACTTTGACATACAAAATAATCAAATTTACTAAAATCAAATGTTTCTATTATATATAATTTAAGTTAAAATTTTTAATGTCATGTGTTAATATAACTGTTTAATTATCACTTTCTTTTGTATGTTATCATTACATTATACTTCAAGCTAAAAGAACAAACATAAATGTAAAGTATAGTGTTAATTAATTAACATTTCTCTAATTTGTCAACAAGTAACTCGCGATGAATGAGTTATTTTAACTTAAAATTTAGAGTGGACTTTCTGGGATACATATGAAAAATGTTACAATTAACATTTTATTTTGTACTATGTTCGGAGATCGGCAACATCGCGGGGTTTCGCGCTTGCACGTGTTGCACTCCGACACGTAGACGGTACAATGTACCCGAGACTCTCTCCCACCCTCACCATCCCACATTTTTTTTCTCACTCCAACGTGCACTCCACTTAGAGTTACAATGTTGCTCGTGAACCGGCAAACACCGTCTGGTGAGCCGACGCGACGTGAGCAGCGCGCGTGCAACCCGCAATTCTACACGCGCAACTCAAATTTCCACGCGTCTTTCGTACGCGCCGTCTCGCGCGACAAAGCCCGCTCTCACGCGAAACGTGCGAGGACCCGAGGAAAGAAAATAAAGCGACTCGCGCGTCAACGCGCTTGAAAATCGACGACGCGTGACGCGAATGTTGCACAGCCGCGGTGGGCTAATTAAATCTGCGCGAGCATCGAGGCGTGAAAGGGAACTTCTTGCAGCAATGAAAGTATCACCTGACAAATTGCTTTCTTTCGAAGAAAGCCGTACTTCGGTAGAAAGCACATTTTCTGAATTCTTCACGGAAAGAACGATTTTGCTAAAGTATTTAAAAAGGCTAGATATAAATTTGCAAATAATTTTTTTAGAATATCAAAAGTAATTTTATAAGACGCTCAAGTTTTGATATTCTACACTGAAAGAAAGGCTTGGTTATAAAAATCCAGGCTTGGTTAGTGTTACCAAGCACCTTGGTGAAATAGTTTCAACTAAACGTATAATAAGCATTACATAATTTAGTTGGCTCAACTAAACAAAATTTGCACTTTTATAATTATTACAAATGTTTATAATTATTATAAAATGTTTTGTTATTATTATTATATAATCGGTAATAATAATCAAATATTTCAAAAAAAGTATTACTAAATGCATGTCACAAGTTTAGCAAAAATTTTTTTTTTAGTGTAGCAACTATTTTGGGCGTCTTACATAATTATTTTGATGGTCCAACACAAAATTATTTTCAAATCTGCACTGAGAGAAAAATTTATGATATTTGTGACTATAATGAAAAGTTAAATAATTATGGTTAGGGGCACCATTTTTATAGTTATTACTGCTATAATGTTAGTAATAATAACAAAAAAATAGTTACAAATACCATAATTTAACTATAACTATTATAGTTAAAAAAAGGTGTCAACTATAATGATTAATAATAATTAACTATAATAATTATTTAACTTTTCATTATAGTCATAAATATCATAAATTTTTCTCTCAGTGTGTATCTGGCCAAATTTTTAGATGTTTCAGCAGAATCCTTCTTTCCGTGCTCAGACAAGATTCCAGGATGTTCTCCTGACGAAAATTCTAATATGATTTCTCCGTTTCGATATTTTATAATTTTACACAAAAAGAACACACTGAGAGAAAAATTTATGATATTTGTGACTATAATGAAAAGTTAAATAATTATGGTTAGGTGCACGATTTTTATAGTTATTACTGATATAAAAATAGTTGCAAATACCATAATTTAACTATAATTATTACAGTTAATTATTATTAATTATTATAGTTGACACCTTTTTTAACTATAATAGTTATAGTTGAATTATGGTATTTGTAACTATTTTTTTGTTATTATTACTAACATTATAGCAGTAATAACTATAAAAATGGTGCACCTAACCATAATTATTTAACTTTTCATTATAGTCACAAATATCATAAATTTTTCTTTCAGTGCAGTTTTGCTGAAGCATCTAAAAATTTAGCCAGATACAGATCTGAAAATAATTATGATGAATCATGAAAATATAATTATGTAGGACGATAATAATGCTGAAGAAAGTTTTGACGAAAATTCTAATATGATTTCTCCGTTTCGATATTTGATAACTTTACACAAAAAGAACAGTTTTGCTGAAGCATCTAAAAATTTAGCCAGATACAGATCTGAAAATAATTATGATGGATCATCAAAAAAATTATGCAGGACGATTCATAATAATGCTGAAGAAAGTTTTGACAATTCTAGCAACCAGCTTGAGCGTCCAATATAATTATTTTCAGATCTGTATCTGGTTTTTTAGATACTTCAGCAGACCGTTCTTTCCATATATGTACGTTTCGCTTATAACTGCCAACGCGAGTTTTATAAATTGACGTGACAGCGTGCAATGAGAATAAAACGTTTTAATTATGCGTTTGAGGCGACGTTTTGTTTAATTAAAACACGACAACTATTCGATGGTGACATCGCGAGCGGAGGTTTACGCGGAATAACAGCAATCTAGCCTTGAATATATTGCCTTGTGATTGTTGTAGATTGATACGAGCGTGCAACTAAGCGTATTTTGTTGCATTCTGAAACGGGAGAGGGAGCGCCACGGCTGATAGGTCGCGTAGTTTATTGATCATGAATTCGAGCCTGTGTTTAGACGCCAGTATCGCGACGCCGTAACGTGAGAATCGTGCGCCGTAACAGGGAGGCCGAGGAGGCAACAACCGTACCAAATCGTTAAACGCCTCGCGTCGTGTTTAATTTTTAGCTAAACGTCATAACAAACGAATATCTTTCGATTGGCACTTTGTGTCGAGTTCTGACTCGAGAAATCGCGGGGTCGTATCGCGGGGATTTTTAAACTACATCTTTGAGCGCACTCTCCCGTTATATATAGAATTCTCCAGAGTACGATTCCGATTTCTGAAAAGGATACGCCGGTATTTAACAACGTGGCACAAAGTTAATAGCAAAGAGAAAAATATGCTGTTCGACAAATCTTCGGCATTGAGAAAAATAATCGTTTCAAAAGGACGCGCGTTCTATTCCCTCTTCCAGTCCTCGCAGATTTCACGGACGATTGCTGCTCGTCGACGAAAGTTCCCGGCGACAATTAGCGTAACGAGGAGATCTCCTATGGCCCGCGGGAAATTCTGGCAACCCTAAGTTCGAGGGTGAAGCTTCGCGCTCGAGGGAGGAAGTCGCGCTCGCGCTGACAATGAGATATAGGCGCATGAATGCGTAACGAACGCACGTGTAAAGCTCTTGTCAGACGGCACGATATTTCTAGTTCGTTCTATCACAACGCCTGCGCGGACGCGCAAAAGAGAAATGATTTTTCTTCAAAAACGCATGGTAGATTTCGCCAAAATTAGAATACAGAATGTAGATCGTAACGTCTTATCATTTGGCAAAAATCGCTTTCTCGAATAATTATTCAGATGTCAATATTATATTTCAATATTATTTAATATTATATATAGATTTAATATCATATTTCATATAATGTTAACACACATGCAATTATGTATATTTAAGCTCATTATACCTCAATTAATTTAGGAAGTCAATTGATTTACTTATAAATCACTGTACGCTTTTTGAATACACGATAAAAAACCGAGATGTTGCATAAAATATTCGTCTTTGTACAAACTAGATTTTTTTAAAACTCTGTTTCTGAAACTTTGTTACATAAATAATGTAAGAGAAAAATAAAACAATTTAGAAAAATCGTATCGCGTGACAAGGGCTTAATATGCATCTTAGAACGGCAAAGAAACGGGAGAGGGAAAGAAGGGGGACTGGTAGGGCAAGAGCTACCCCATCATAACGAAACAGGGAGGATAGAAGCGGCGGAGCAACCCCCTTGATGTCGAATGGGGGAGGCCCTTGTCCTTTCATACAGACGCACAGCCCGCCCTTAAACAACCCTAAACTAAGTCAATTTAGTTTTGACATTAAGTGTGAGTGATCGTCCAGGCGTCCTTTTAAAATGGCCACCCAGCTTACGGCACGGCGTGTCCCGATGCATCAGGAAAAATAATAAATGCGTGACTCGCAAACTGTAGATCTAACGGCGTTTTTAAAATATTTTTCTGACTGAGGAAATATTGAATATAAGAAAAATAAAACGTAGTGTTTTGAGGGAATCTCTCTTTTTCTCTCTCTCCTCCGCTGAATTTTTCTTCAACTACATTTTATTTGAGTAACCAATTTATCGGGTCGATTATTTTTAATCAAAACTTAATAATTTGTTAAATTTTATTATTAGATATTTGATTTCTCATTTAAATTGAAATTCTGTTAAAGTAAACAATAAAATAATTTCATTATCGACTTTGTATTAATTCGGAAATACTTAAACATTTCTTGATATTCCTTTTCTTTTCATAATGAGCACCGTGAATGTTCAATAAATATCAATATTCTATGTAGAACATCCATTATACGGATTTTTTCTTAACGTGAAACAATTTTATTATATATTTCTATGTATACGAGGTCTGTCAATAAAGTATAATGAGACTGATTTTTTCCCGCCTGTTGTGGCAATCCTGCAGCCTTCTATCACAGACTATGGCTGCGGTCCATTTGACGTTACAAATGCTTCGAAGTGTTCTTCTTCTCCTTCTTTCTTTGTTAAAAGGAAGGAGAAGAAGAACGCTTCGAAGCATTTGTAACGTCAAGTGGACCGCAGCCTATATTTCACGTTGATCCTTCCCCCACCACTCCAACTTGCACGGTCCTGCAATCTCTCAATCTAAAGTAGCTGATTGATTAATGAAGACGTGCGTGTGCTCCTCGTCACGAAAATGGAATCGCGGAATACCATTATAAAGAAATATCAATACCATTATAAAGAAATATCAATACCATTATAAAGAAATTCTCGAAAGACTTCGAAAACGGGTAAGGAGGCTGCGGCAGCACTGAAATGCCTTTGGACGTCAAAAACTGCCCTGTACAGACAGTGCAATATAGGATGGCGCATTATCGTGATGGAGAATCCAGTTGTCGGCAATGTTTAGACGAACGCCTCCTTAAGTTCTTACCCGTTTTCGAAATCTTTTGAGAATTTCTTTATAATGATATTGATAATGGTATTGATATTTCGTTATAATGGTATTCCGCGATTCCATTTTCGTGACGAGGAGCACACGCACGTCTTCATTAATCAATCAGCTACTTTAAATTGAGAGATTGCAGGACCGTGTAAGTTGGAGTTGTGGTGAGGGAAGGACCAACGTGAAATATAGTCTGTGATAGAAGGCTGCAGGATTGCCACAACAGGCGGGAAAAAATCAGTCTCATTACTTTATTGACAGACCTCGTACGTATGATTATTTAATACATTCATAAAATGGTTCAATAACGATTTCGCAATTTCGAACCACGCAATGTCCAAGCTTGGCTTCTTCCTTTATCACCGTAGATACTTTAACCTTTAACGCTGCCGGCATTTTTTCATTAAAATAGTGTTCTTTTTTCCCCAAAAATTTATTTATATAACTAACATTATACCAGAGTTGGGAGTAACGCGTTACTTGTAACGCCGTTGCCGTTACTTTTTTATAGTAACGATTTGGTAATGACGTTACATTTTTTTATAACGGAA
>NJRL01001106.1:24518-37840 GCA_003063815.1 Aphaenogaster rudis
GTAACGGTAACGGTAACGGCGTTACAAGTAACGCGTTACTCCCAACTCTGCTATACACATTGCGCAGAATTTCGAGATTTGTTCAGAGCCACAAAAGTGGCTTTCCCGGCAGTCTAAAAGTTAATCAAATAAAGCGAGTAATATTTTCAAGACCAAGCCTCCATCTCTTAGCCAAGACATTTCTACACGAAAAGATAATCGTTGTTTTCGCGATAACGTATCGAGACGATTTGTATTGTTAGAGAAACTCGCGTGCAATTGTAGGTACGCACGGGCAGCTTTTGCGGCGTATTATGCTTTGCAAAGGACGAACGCGTGACATCATTCGCGGCCGTATGTACGTGCCCAAGTGGAAAACATCCGCGGCACCAATTATCCATTTTTGCACGGAATTATCGCCGGCGACCGAGATAAAGCCTGTCCGGCTCGCGCCGTATACAAATCATTCGCGACAATTGCACGCAAATTAGTCGCGGATAAGTCCGGGAATTCGCGAACGCCGTCACGTTTGGGATTTCGATCTCGCTGATCTTATCGTGCGCGCAAAATTTAAAGCGACACTCGTCTCTCTGTCCCTATCTGTATCTCAAAGATAATACATCGAACAGTCGCTGTATTTTTGCGAAAACTCCCGTAATCACATATGCCTCGCTGAGTAACTTCTAAGAATAATTGAATTTGTACAGTTAGCACGTGTTACATTTAGATATAGACATATCGCTCCGTTGACAGAAAGGTGACACAAGTAAAAAATTAGCATTTTTGAGAAAATGAAAGGAAATTGACCCTAAAGACTAATATATTTTTGTGGAAAAACGACACATTTGTAGCTTGTTTGCTTATATGGAAAAATGTTACAACTCTAATAAGGGATGAAATTTACACTATACTAGGGTTGCAGTGTTCGAATTTTGAAAATTCATGGCATAATTTTAAAGAATACATTATAATTGAAAGTATAATATGAAAAGAAAATAAAGTTATGCATATTCACTATCTTAATTTAAAAAAGAAACGTTGTTCCAATTGGGAATGTTAAATATATGCTTATTTTGAGATGTGTGTCACTTTTCTATCAACGGAGCGATATATATTATTTTTCCTTCACTGTGAAAAATATTAAGAAATAAGCATTAACAATTATATATATATATTTCTGCTAGGAAAGAGATGATCTGCACGTTTGAGACGAACAAAACGGGATGAGGGTCGACGGGTTGAGGGCGAAATATCGCGACGAAATACTGCGAGGTCGCGCGGGAGCGTGACATTGCGGGTAGAAATCCTTCGAGAGGACACGCGGCGCGTATGAACGCCGTCACGCCCTTACGGCGGAGGGAACGAACGCAGAAAACGTAAAGAGACCGTCCGGTGATGCCCGTGACGTCAACGAATCACCAGGCACCAAGTCGGGTCAGCTGGCCGAAAGCCAAGCTGTAAAATAATGGCGCGTTAGTCCCGGTCCTAATCGCCAGATCGACGTGCCTTAAATTACGGCCTAATAACGTTTGTAATAAACGCGAGCGGAATCGCATGCATCTCGCGCGGTTGGCATTTTGAAGCCCCATCCGATTTCCCGATATTCGATACGCGACTCTGCTCGCGACGTTTTGTCATTCCCAGTTATAATATTCGTAAAATGTCGTTTATTAAAATTCAAGCGAACAACGATATTCTTCTAATTGATTTTGTGCCAACGCAATTTTTTTTAAATCAATAATGCGTAAATATGCAAAAATATTTACTACTATTTGATGAATTTTCTTAGAATTTAGATGCACATTATATTTGTGCTCTAATAGATAACTTTTATAAAATTTTTGCAATAATTTATAATATATTTCCAGGAACTTTATTAAAATTGCGTTAGAGGCGATTATTTTTTAATCAATAATCAATAAAGATATTTATTATTATTTAGTGGATTTTCTTAGAATTCAAGTGCATGTTATATCTGTTTTCTAACCGATAATCTTTATAAAAGTGATACAATAATTATAATATATTTCCAGGAATTTTATTAAAATTGCATCACGGACGGAAATCTCATATCTTGTCTAAACAAAATGCCATTATGAGGCTAAGCTTTTTTATTATTTATTCTCAATCCACCGAAGATTTTTTTCTTTAACCTTTTAGACTGCCGGGAAAGCCACTTTTGTGGCTCTAAATAAATCTCGAAATTCTGCGCAATGTGTATGTTATTTATATAGATAAATTTTTGGGAAAAAAGAACACTATTTTAATGAAAAAATGCCGGCAGCGTAAAGGTTAATCATATCTTTAAAGCTATGGATATAATTTTGCTAGAGGAAAACGAACCTCAATTTATCACAAAATCCTGTTTAGTTTATCGTGCTGTTTACGAAACGCGCCTATTGTCGGACACCGACCCGACGGCGACTTCTGGCTAAAGTAATTTTCCCTTCGCGGAATCGGCGCAGGTTCGCTCGCCGTTTCTTCTTTTTTTCTTTTCTCTCTCTCTCTCTCTCTCTCGCTTTGTGTTCCGCGTGCGCCATCGCGTTGATGTATCACGCGGGGTGAGAGGGCGAAAGCGTAGAGGTGATAATAAGCCGTAAAGACTGTGAGACGCATCGGGAATGCGTGAAGTATTTACTCCCCTTATGTGCTTCGACGGGCCCACGAATGATCCCACCGGGACCGAGGCGCGGGCCCAATCGCCGCGGCCGGTCCATAATTCAGCGACGTTATGGTAAAAGAAGATGTCACTCGCGCGCAAGGCGTATTACGGGGGGTTGCGTTTGATCCTCGGTTAAAGGCCCAGACACAATGGGTCTGTTTTCTGTTCCTGAACTGCTGCACTAGTTCAGAGTTTATCCTTTTCCTTCCAATGTGGAGTAAAAAAGATAAACTCTGAACTAGTGCAGCAGTTCAGGAACAGAAAACAGACCTAATGCTAGGCGATAGTGATAGGAACAGAGAATAACCACAGGCAATAGATTCCAATCTATCAGAAACCGTGTATTAATGACTGTGCATTGATACACGGTTTCTGATAGGTTGAAATCTATTGCCTGAGATTATTCTCTATTCCTATCGCTATTGCCTAGCATCGTGTCTGGGCCTTAACCGACTGTCGGGGCCATCGCGTATAAAGCCTTGTGTCCACGATGCTAGAACTTGGTTCAAGTTCTCGATCCAAAAAACGCGTTTAAAAGCTGCAAATTACTAGCCAATCAATTTGCCGCTTTTTAAAAGCTGCAAATTGATTGGCTAGAAACTTCTCGGTCCGAGAACTTGGACCAAGTTCTAGCATCGTGGACACAAGGCTTTACAGCGCGAATGTTGCGTGTACGTTACGCGAAAGGGTTACAGAATTTTCGGTTATTAATTTTCTGCCTTTCTTCTTCCCTCGGCTTCTATACTTTGCTTATCTTATGCCTGACCAGGGTTTGCTGGAAAAGTCTAGTAACGCCTACTTCTACCAATGTAGATTAACTTTAATCTCGGTTTAACTTACTCTTTATCTAAACCGAGATTAAAGTTAATTTACATTGGTGGAAATGGACGTAAATGGAAAAAACCATGGTAAATTTCGGTTTTTATTGTTCCGGACTTCATTCGATGAAATAAACTGGCAAGAACTTTAAAAATGACTAATATGTAACACTAGAATATATTTATAAATTATAACTCTATGCAAAAAGATATTTTTGCTTTAACTAGTAAATCATACTAATGGTTCACAATGGTTCACTGTGGTTAAAAGAAAAACAAAACCAATATATTAATAAAGTCTTTTTTAATTCAAATTAATATGTGAAATTTATTTTTTTATTTTATAACATTGCTACACTTTTATAACATTGATATATATTATAATTTCTCGTGTGTGTGATTTACTACAAGATGTGATACTTCAGAACGTGAAAACGTTCAGAAATTTAGAATTTTATAAGAGGATGAACAACGATTTTTTATCGTACACCGCTAAGTCTCGTCCACTATTTGATTAGAGTGAGAGCTCATCGAGCATTCAAATCACCGGGCATCGCGCGTGCTATAGTCGCGCTATCAGTCGCACGCGTTCTACGCAGAAAAGAATCGCGCTGAGCTAAGAAATACGACGAAGGGGCACGGGGGACGAAAGGCGAGAAAGAGCGTAATATCCATCGCGCGTCGGCTCGCGGCAAAGTAACGCGAAATAGAATTTATTGGCGTAGGCGAGGGAGTGCCGGTGAGTTTTTGAAGTCCCCCGGGACTTCGTTGCCTTCGCCATTCGACTCGCCAGTAAACCACGACTCGTCTCGTGAACGAACGTTGCAGAATGGGGGAGCGAGCGAGAGGGTATCGAGCAGGCAGGCTCGATTTCAGAGCCTTAAGGACTCTAAGCGACTTGTGCGAGAATGCAGGACGACTCGCCTGACACCGAGAAGACGTCAATTATTCGAGGAGGTCTCATACTAAAAATTTTTTTTTTAATTATAAAAAGGGAAAATTATGAAATATCAATTAAAGGGCAAGAGTTTGCTTTAAGCGCATGTAGTTTTTGTAAAAATGTCAGATGAATGATTAAGCGATTGTTGATATATTTATTATCCCGTAACTTTTAAAGTCTATATACGGAGACATTACATAGTAATTTTTAATATTTTTAAAATTTTTTAATTTTTAAATTTTTCTCCGTGTATTTTTATAGATATTCATTTGTCATTTGTTAAATAATCTGTTTATAGATATATATTAATAATAATAATTTCTAATGATATATTTTTAATACAATAATTATAATTATAATATATTTATTTTTAATAATACATTTATAGATATTTATTTCTTATTTTTTTAATGCAATGCTGTATCAAAGTCCAGTTTACGCATAATGAATTCTATGAATAACTACCGGGCGATACGTAAGGCCACCCTGTCTCTCGTAGATATTGGAACGTCCTTTCTCGTGCTTTTGTACACGTACGCGTACGAACGCACGTTACACCAACGAATCGTCTTTCGCCATGGGCCGTGGTAGGGCTTGTGGGCTGCGTGGCACGGGAATCGCTTAAAGCATCAAATTGCACGCGTGGGAATCGGACGGTACACGTGCGAGTAGGAAGAGGAAAACGAATTGTCCTCTTTTAATAATCTACGTTACAAAATTTGCGAAAATGACAATCGCATTTTAATTTCGGGTGTCCCTCAACGGCCGAATCGAAGGATTAAACAAGAGCAATTGTAAAAGAATAATCCTGTTACCATTTCTACCAACGTAGATCTCGGTTTAACTTATTCTTTATCTTTTTCTAATTAAACCGAGAAAGTTAAAGTTAATCTACATTGGTAGAGAGAAATGGACATTACAAAGATTTAAGTCGATTTGGTCGAAACACATTGTCTGATCCGGATTAAAAAGACTAAAAAGTCGCGATACACGTCCAGCCTTGTGAAAATAAGCGAAATGTTACAAATTGTGCGCACGTGCGCCCTCGAGTGATCATTGCCGGAAAAACTTTCGTAAGCAATGGCGCAAGGTCGAGCCGTGCTCTTTACAAGGAAAGTCTTACGGCAGGCGTGAACGGCGCAGCCTTGGACGACGGTAACGATAACAAGGATGTCTGTTATGCTGACAGTGCATCCTCTACCGTAATCAAACTTGTGGAACTAAGCGGAGATATCGGCGAGTCGCGAAATTAAAGTACTGCGCCGTGCGAACTCGTGCGCGCGATTGTATTTCGGGAAACGGCGTTGCTCGTGTTTATCATACTTTGAGCACGTGCACGATTATTTTCGCGTGACGTTACCATGGATGGCCATCGTGATACTCCCGGATAAGGAAGACCTTCACTTAACGCCAAAACAAAATTTAAAAACAGAAAAGGAATTATAAAGCGAGAATGATATGGGCTCAAGATTAAATTTTGGAGAGGAGGCAAAAGAAAGTTCGATGAAAAGGGAGCTTACGCAGATTGGGAGCTTAACACGCTATTTGCGTTTTATATAATAACATCTAAAATTATTTTTCACACAAAAGTATTTTTTATAAGAATAATTTTTATAATAATTTTTTATATTTTTTATAAATAATATATGAATCAGTTATGCTATACGGACAATTTGTTTAATTGTTTGTCGCGGAAAAGTCCATCGTATTCACGTTAGTTTTTGTTAAATAATTTTAGGATTTTTCACATGCACGTGAGCGTTATCCTAACGTTAAGTTCCAACGAGACGTCACAATTATGACAGCCGCGGTATAATTTTTTCCTTCGCGAAGCGGAACGATGACGAAAGCGACGCGCGAAACGACCTGACGGAATTTGCAAGCCTCACGTGGCAAAGTGCCATAAGCACCGGCCGGGGGGGTTGACTGCCGTGGCGACCCACGATACTCTTTTTATTATTCCGCCGAGAGAGCTCCCTCGGCCGCCGCGCCGGTGGGTTCTTTTATTTCGCGATTTCTCTCTCATTTCGCTGAACCGACCCACCGACACACGGGCCGAACTTGGACCCGGTCGCTCTGCCAATTTGGCGGGATTATTGGAAGTCGCCGATCGTCCCCGGGAGGAGTAACGCAAGAATCGCCGATAAGCGACGCGATAGTTACGACTATTAACGACATCCCGCAGTGCCGTCGTGCCTCAATTTGTATTTCTTTTTTAATATTAGTTTCTTAAAAAATTGCCTGAATTACACGGATCACTATGGTTTTAGATGATTGAAGAATGTGAGGAAGAATGCTTTTGCATGTCTAATCTCTATCGAAATATCAAGTGCCGCTGGTCAGAAAATAACAATTGACCTGCTGTAAAAGAATTCCTCCATTATCTATAACAAGACCTCCCAAACCTTTTTTGTTTGGATCGCGATCCACTTCTTAAAACGGCAAACATCTGGACCCCACACGGAAAGAATACTTTTGCTGAAATGTCCAAAAATTTGGCCAGATACAAATCTGAAAATAATTTTGTTGGGTTATTGGGGCGTCCTACATAATTACCAAAGTAATTATGTAGGACGCCCGAAATAGTTGCTAGAATATCAAAACTTTTTGCAGCATTATCATCATGCTTGAGTGTCCTACATAGTTACTTTTGATGGTCTAACAAAATTATTTTCAGATCTGTATTTTTAGATACTTCAGCAAAATCGTTCTTTCCATGCACACATTTAACTTTAGTGGATATGTTGTGAAAAAAAGAGCCGGGAGTAAATTGATTGATTTATTTATAGGTATCACTTTACTACTTTTTAAGTTCATACAGCAAAGTAACAAAATAATTTAACATTTTAAAACTTTTCGTGAGATTCACCAAAAATCGGCTTGCGACTCACCGGTGATGACTCACCATTCCTAAAGTATCGATCGCGACACATACTTTGGAAAATCGCTGATTTATAACCAATTTCTGATGAAACGAAATGTTTCGCGAACGCCTCCGTATGTCACGCAAGCGTGAAATCTGCACAGTGCAAAAAGCCATGGAAATGAGACTCACGTTTCATGACGTCGGCGATTGCGCTGAACGTTTTATTTAGATCCAAAGCGTTGGTCACGCACGTCGGTGGCGCAATGCATGATCACCCATAGGCGCGAACCCTTTTTGAAGCAGACCGGTCCGTATCATGCCTGTATCGTGCTGGGGTAGATCGTCGGGGTACGCAAGAGGAGCGATGCAACTTAAGGTCTTAAGCAAAACTAAACTTCAGTCTTGCTTCCTCGACATCCCGGCATCGCGTATCCCCCCACCATCGGCTTCTTTTCAGTCATGTGGGATTTACGCGTACGGGGAGTAGTTCTCACGACCGGGGCGGGTACCCGTTTAAAAGACGAGCATCGGTGTCACCGTCGCGCGTACGCTGCGTGTGCGTCACTGTATGCAGCGATGACCCGTCAGAGAACATTGGCACAAAAGGCGATATTAGTAAAAAAACAAAGAGTATCAGAAAAAGAAATCTTTGATTGTATAAACTACAGTTTAATCCTAGATTATTATCACGGAAAGAACGGTTTTGCTAAAATATCTAAAAATTTGGCCAGATACAGATCTGAAAATAATTTTGTTAGATCATCAAAAGTAACTATGTAGAACATTCAAACATGATGATAATGCTGCAAAAAGTTTTGATATTCTAAAAATTATTTTGGGCGTTGTATAAAATGATTTTGATGACCCGAAAATTATTTTTAGATCTGTATCTGGCCAAATTTTTAGATATTTCAGCAAAACCATTTTTTCTGTACCATCGAGTCTGAGAAACTATGAAAAAATAACTATATAAAAATTCTCCTTTGCTCTAAGCCTTTATAACTTTTTTCCTATCTATGTGATTCCAAAATAAAACTTATGTAGTTTACTTAAGCAGGCTTTGTTATTCGGATTTAAAAAGTTTAAAAAACATACTATATATAGTCGTTATGCCTAAATAGGGACAGGCATCCTAATTCGGGACCATTCTGTTCTAACGCATAACTCAAATAATTAGGTGTCTCAAACTTTTCACTTTCTGCAACCATGGGCGTTTGGATAAAAAATTCTAAGCATTTTTAAGATGAAATTACGTTCCGATTTAAGATTTTTGACATCAAGATGTAACATAAAAGGAAATATAATTTTACATGATTAAACCGACAAAAATAACAGCTGTTAATTGAGAGATGATTTTTAGATTCGATAGGAAAATTTTCTGCATCACCGTTTATCGGAGTCAGCTAAGCGAGCTAAAATGACACAACAATCTTCGTCTTAAGATATCAACGCCTGAGTCATTACGCGATATGCTGATTCGTAGACTTCGCGGAATTATCAAATCACAAATGCACTTCGCTCATTTGAGCACGGGTGAGTCCTTTAAATTGTTATTATATCCGTGTCTTCTTTCAACTCGTGTTTCACCAATCTTATTCTCAATATACATATATCATATATCATATATTACACTGGAGATCAAAGTATCGTTAGCAACAAATAAACGTCAATCATCGAGTTCAAAAAAGGTATTATTAAAGATTCTCAAGTATTAAATTATAAGGTTATTTGATGATAGATTATTTTTTTATTTATCATTAGATAATAGATTCGAAAATCGAGAGCTAAGTATCAACTTTTATTTAATTATTACCATTTAATAACCGTAGATAGTTAAAACTTTATTTAATAACCATAGCATAAACTTTATTTAATTATCACTTTTATTTAATAATCATATAGATATAAACTTCTATCACATTGACGGCATATTAATCCATTTATTGATTTAAAGTTTCGTTTCCATTAATACCGCTCGGAATTTCGTTCAATTGTTATAATCTTCATTTTTTTACTTTACCTAAGACAAGTTCGTTTCTTTCGGAGCTACCTCGGATGTCCTGTGACATTTTTAGGGCGGAGGCTCGTGATTTGTCGGTTTACGGCCGTGAGTCGATATCATAGATCACGCCATTAATATCGATCGGACATGATGTCCGGTGGGTTGTGTAGGAAGTGTCGAGTTTCATGTTTCTACACATGTCCGAACGCTTAAGTCGTCTTCACCTATCCGGTTGTCCGGGGCGGGAGCGTGCACCAGCTGCGGCTTGCGGCCTCTCTGATCCCGACCACCGCCGGACACTTCCGGATATCTGGGCAATGCATCCGGATGGAAATTCGTGTCGCCGTGCCGCGTATCTGAGGCCGGTATTATAGTCCGTCCTTATTTTAAGATCGTTTTAAGTAATATCTTAAGATGCTAATACAGCTCTGCGTCCCAAGGAGAACAGAAAAGTCAAAATAATGTCAATTTGGCATCTTATTGACCAAATTTATGTCATTTTTTGGTCATGATTGAAATCTCGATCTCAGATGACTTAAAAATGACTTTATATTGACCCCTTTTTTATTATGCCTTTTTGATTTTTAAATCGAGATTTCAATCATGAAATGACCAAAAAATGACATAATTTGGTCAATACGATGTTAAATTGACATTATTTTGACTTTTCTGTTCTCCTTGGGATGATTGGTTTATGACATCTTAAGACTGTACTTAAGATGGTCTTAAGCGGTGTCTACAATGAGATTTAAGTCGTACACGGAAAAAACGATAAGGTTGCCACAACCACAATAATAGTAACATTTGGTACAGCCACGTCCTGTGGTTGTCACATTCATATTGATGTGAAGGCAACTATATGCATTTGGTACAGCAAACATAGTGAATGTTGAGACAAACATAGTGAATGTTGAGACAAACATATATAGATGCACTACACAAAACAATGTGAATGTGACAAACACAGGACGTGGCTGTACCAAATGTTACTATTATTGTGGTTGTGGCAACCTTATTGTTTTTTCCGTGTAAGATTTAAGCATATGGACCAATCACAGTCGAGCATTCTATAAGTAAAACCGCAATTTTGATTGTGATTAGTCGATTTCTTAAGTCTTGCGACTTAAAATCTCATTGTAGACACCGCTTTAAATACAAGATTCGACTATGAATACCGGTCTGAGAGTCCAAGAAATCGCTGCGCGCGAGACGTGTATCGCCATATCGCAAATTACTGCGGTCCAGCTCAGAATCTCCTCGTGCCGCGAATTTCCAACTCGAGCGAATTTTCCCGGAAATCTATTCCGAGAATCTATCTTATTGTTAGATTATCGAGGGATTAATTGCGCCTTCGCGCTATCGAACGCTATGCGTCCCGCGACAAATCACTCGACGCCGGGACAATAAACAAGCGGGCGAAAACATAAACGTAAACCGGGACGGGGAATTTTTATCGCGTCGGCCGAGATTTCCTTCCTTTCTCTATTTTCCGTCTGCGAGAAACTCAACGCGCCGCACATTGTGATTCCGTCGGATACGTTTACGTCCGCGCGGCTTTCGAGAGCCGCGAGACAAAGCCGCTCTCTGTTCTGGCGTTACCCCGCTCCACGTAATGCCCGTAGATTTTACGAGGCTGTAAAGAAGACGCGTAAACTATTCCTAGGGGAGGGAGAGAAGGGCCCGCTGTCACCAATTTTGTTACGCCTTGGATTTCGTTTCGCTGATAAAAATCTTAATTGCCAGACGCGAATGACGGCGCGCGGATAAATTTAACTCTTGTTACGAAGCTCCTCGAGAGCTTCGCTCCAGAAAGCTGATTACACAAAAATTATTTTACATGTACTCGGATTATCTTTTCTCGTAAACTTTTCATCTAAAACAGAGACAAAAATTACGGAAGGAGAAAAAATTTCGGAAGATTGCGAGAGAAAAAAATTTTGAGAAAAAATTTCGAGAGATTGCGAGAAAAAAAATTATTTATTTAATTTTAATTTAAGAACAGTAATTTACAATAAAACGTATCATTTTCTTCGTACGAGAATGGTATTAATATCGACTGGTAAATCGCAATCTTTATACCATCGCGTATCGCAACGTTTATATTTATTGTGGTTTGTTATGAAGGCATTAATCTTGATGTGTCAACAATTTATTATATAATTCTTCGGCTGGTCGCGCTTGTAGCAGTCGACAACGAAGCTATAACGCTTGATACACAAGATAATAAAAAAACATCGGTCAGCTTTAATAACTCCTCTGTCATCAACATATTTTTTTTTAGAACCGGAATATAAGAGTTCACAAAATTTATTGCGCCTATTATCATGTAAAGTCCATTTTTTATTATTATCTTATCTGTTGTACGTACTTCGCAAGTGTCTGTCTAAAGATTTGCAGACGAAAATTCGAGAAAATCTAGAATAATCCGCATATTGTTTATTAACCCTTAATGCACGAGCTGCGATATATGGATATTAATTTCCATTTTTTTTCTTTTATAGTTCAATTACAATCCTTGTAAAATTATTCATGATTTTTTGCCTTTTTTTTAAAAACTAAAATTCTAAAAACGAATTGCCATTTTGAAAACTGCGGGTGATATACTGCACTTCGTGGGTTAAGGATTAATTATTAAATCCTACATCCAGGAGGTTCTAAATGATGCAAATATAGACCAGTTGAAGTATATTCACACTTCTCATTTCTCTGAAGTATTCAAGAAAAACTAAAATAATTCGCATATTCTTTGTTAATTCTTAAATCCTACATCCAAAGAATTTTAAATGTTACAAATTTAGACTAGTTGGAATATATTCGCTCTTCTCATTATTCTGAAGTATTCCAAGCATCCGAAACAATTCGCAAGTGTCTGTTCGAAGATTCGCAGACTAAAGTTCGAGAAAATCTAGACTAATCCGTATATTGTTCATTAATTTCTAGATTCTACATCCAGAGAGTTCTAAATGTTGCAAATATAGACTAATTAAAATATATTTGCCCTTCTCATTATTCTGAAGTGTTCCAGGCATCCGAAACTCTTCGCAAGTATCTATCCATATTTCCCAAAAGTTCGCAGACGAAAGTTTGAGAAAAATCTAAAATATAATCCGCGTAATATTTATTAAATTCTGAATGCTGCCAAATATAGGCTAGTGTTGGAGTATATATCCGCGCTTCTCATTATTCCAAGGTGCTACGGGGCGTCCGTGGGCGCGAGGTAGAGGAATCAAGGAGTTAAAAGTCTTCGGTGCTCCCGCAGGGAGGTAATGATCGGCGCGTGTTCGCGCGCGAGGTTTCTCTAGAAAAGCGCGCCGCTGTTTGCGAGCGTTTTGCATATACACGCCGGGCGTCACCCTGAATTACCTAAGAGCTGTTTACGCACGTGCCAGGATGTTGTAAGGCGCGCACTCGCGCGCGCGCGCGCGCGGGCGGGTTCATTCAATTATTGCCACCACCGTTACGACTACCACTTACTTACCACTATTATTAGCCATTGCGCGACCGAACCATTCATGAATTACTATTATTATTGCCGCGGGTAATACGGACGTCACGGTGAACCGGCTTGCCTCCGACGAATCGCGAATCGTCCCATTGTCCGACAACCCCCGGTCGTCTCGCGTGATCATCGAAAGTCGCGAAAGAAACTTTGTAATTAAAGTCGCGATTTTTCTGAAATCTATTTTAAATATGAGATCTTGGAAAGGGGCAGAAATAGGCCCAGTCTACAATAGCTGTAGTAAGCCTTTAGCCTTTTGCTTTAAGCTAAATAATTTTCGACCAAAAGCGCTTTCCACGCTGCTTCAGTCATAATACTTGAGCTTCAAGAGTTGATCAGATCCTAACTGTTAAGTTTAGGGCTTAAGGCAGCGCAGGAAACGCTTTTTGCCAAAAATTATTTTACTTTGATTAAAATTATTTTACTTCGCAAAAGACTAAAGGCTAATCTACAATGTGCTCTTTGCTTCCATGTTTCTTGCTCTTTGCATTTTGCCTCTTTGCTTTTCCACGCATTGTTTTACCGACAATCGTGTTTCTTGTCACGTGTTTCTTGT
>NJRL01001106.1:42572-54278 GCA_003063815.1 Aphaenogaster rudis
TACTGCCATACATAGTAATTTTTAATATAAAATTTTCTCCATGTTGAATTAGTTAATATTTGAAAAGGAAACCGTGTTTAAGGAACAAGAACTTTACAAATACAAATAAATACCAAAATTTTTGTACTTAATATTATCGTAATCGATTCTCTTTCCTTTTGAGGCTTAATTTGGCTTGCCTTCAAGAGAAACTTATTTTACATTAAGATTCTCCAGCTTAAAAAAGTGTAAGGAAATCTTATGACTTTTCATATCTTTTAACACAGGAGCTTTTTGGTCATTGTCATCTTCTAAACAATAAATAATGAAAATTTAAACAATAAAAACGATAATTTGTTATTAAAGAGTATTTTTAATGAATATTGATATGAAAAAAATTGAAAAAGATTATTTGTAATAATGATTCAAATATAGTTTAGATATTAATAATTTTTTGATGAAAACGTGGCAATAGAACATTTGTTATATTTAAAGAAATTGTATAATTTATGTACACTTCATTTTACTCTTACACGAAAATGATACGGTAAAACTTTATTTTTAAAATTCCAAGATATTCTTTAAACTCCATTCCTTCATATAAATATAAGATTCCTTCATATAATATTTTTCAAAAAATTCTTATATATTGTTTGCGATTAAATTATTTAAAACTCTTGTTCCCATAAGATTCAATGCTATTTTAGAAAATTATTTTTAAAAATCTATATCTTAATTTAAAAAATTTTAAAATATTCAGGAATACCTAAATATTTATCGTAAACTTATTCTTAAAATTTGATCAAGTTCTTATATTACGTGAAAAGACTGAAAAACCTCCTTAAGCGATTTTTAGAATTGACGATTATATTATAACGTTGCAAAGAACGTCTTTCGACGTAGCGATTTCTTAGTATCTAAATTAATTCAGTTTCTCCGGGTGGGATAATAGTGAGCGTTCTCAAAAGGAAAATCAATCTCGAGGGACGTACTAGCGGAAGGGTGGAGGCTCGCGTAGAAGATCATGCGGGCGCCGTAACACAATATCGAGATAAATTTAATGCGTTTCGACGAACAATTTACCTGCATCCGCGCGCTCATATTACACCTGCGACAAGATAACATTGGTCTATATTTCTAATAAAATTCTGTATTAAAACTAAACGATACTTTCGCGCTCTGCGACTTTTAATGCAACCGTCAATTTAATCAGTATAAAAATTTCCTGTGTGGAGAAACGCTGACATCTCTAATTACATTATTCTTTCAATTTTTGGACCGCCAATCTTACAGTAATAACAGTAAACAGATTTGTACAAAAGATGCCTTTTTCAATTTATGGAAACATTTTTCAATTTCTTTTCATATAACTTTTGATTGAAAAATTATTTATTTAACATCAATTGTATGTACAATAGAAAATAATACAATATAATAAAATAAATACAATATAACAGAAAATAATATTAAAAATTTTATTAATATTTAAGGTGAGTTAAATATTCAAATAACTTTATAAATAGATTAATAGATTATTATCATACATTTTAATTATATAATAATATTCTATCATATAATAGAATAATATGATAGAATAATAATACAATATAATAGAAAATAATATCAAAAATTTTATTAATATTTAACGTAAATTATCAAATAACTGGAAGTAGATTATCTTATCATACATTGTAATAATAAATTAACTATAACGATGTAAAGTTATTATAGAATAATATAAAAAAGGTTTTTAAATATCATTCTGTAAGACCATTTTTATAAATCCTTTTAATATATATGGCTAGAACTTCAGGCGATCGATTATCCAAACATTTCTACCGTTATTAAATCTTTCTCACGCTATTGGCGTGCAAATGCATGCCATCATTCGAAATGCAGAGATGCCAATGATGATTACGAGAGAAACGTCGAAGATATCGAAAGAAGATGTATCGGAAATATCGGTAAATGCGGGTTGTTTTCTATTCTCAAGTTTCGACTTCAACCATTTTGAATATGCGATGCAGTAGATGAAGAATATGCGTTATATCAAATGGGTATTTTATATTCAATATGAGATGTTATAACTTAATACTTAATAATTTAATACAAAAAATATGTCTCTCTTGAAATTCTTGTTCTTATGTGACAATTAATTTACAATAATTAAATTGGTTAATTCACAAGAATGAAATAAAAATTAATTTACAACACCATTATGGAATAATAAATTCATAATAAATAAATTCCATCTAAAAAACTTTGATTCGTAAAGTAATTCAATCTATCCTCTAAAGAAATAGTAAATAATTTTGATCCCAGGTTAATTCTTACATGAACGTAATCGAGACTTCAACGCATAGTTAACTGTAAAACGCTGTTGTACCTGTGCATTTCACGTCGGTTCTGTTTCGCGAATATATTAAAGTATACACGGAAAGAACGGTTTTGCTGAAATATCTAAAAATTTGGCCAGATACAGATCTGAAAATAATTTTGTTAGACCATAAAAAGTAACTATGCAGGACACTCAAACGTGATGATAAATCTGTAAAAAGTTTTGATATTCTAGCAATTATTTTGGGTGTCCTACATAATTACTTTGACGAGCTAACAAAATTATTTTCAGATCTGTATCTGGCCAAATTTTATAATATTTCAATAAAACCATTCTTTTTCCATGTACGGAAAAAAGAGATCTTGGTGCTCGCGTCGCATTCGCGACGACGTTGAGTATTCTACGTGCCGTTCTTTGAGTGCGGAATCGATTGTTTTACGAACCTTCAGCGAGAGCTCGCTTTTATCTCTCATTGGGGCCCGCAGGGGAAAGAGTGGGTGGAACCAATTAATCTCCCTCGGCAGGCTCCCTTTGATTTTCGCTCGGCTTCCCTGGAGACGCGTCACTTTTATCAAGCCGACGGTGCTTGACACATTTCCAGCGACGCCTCAAATTTCCTCGCCATTTCCGGCACGAAAATCGCCGCCCTCCTCACTCGTGTCGCTGCGCGATTTTGAGGCCCGTCGACACCATTTCGATTCGTCGAGGCAGATAGTCGACCGCTAATTGAACTACTTTAGCCACAACTATTAACGACTCTAGTTTCTCATGGTACATTTAAGCGGTTCTATTGCACAATTGATATACGTCCTGCTTTTTTACGTTCGCGAACAATGTTATAGAACAACACTACGTCGTGATTTATTTGTTATTATTGCACAGTTAAATGGCGTGAATTTTCAACGATCCAATTTACGTTGATGATTTAGCAATGATCCGCGTTTACGTTCTATAAACTGCTTTCTTAAAATTTTAGTTTGAAGCGATCTTTTACCGTTTACTTTTTACTTTATTTTAATTTCGCCGTACATTTTTCACTATTACTATCGACTCATAGCTTTGTTAAAATCGCTATATTATTTCATTATCGTTCAAATTATTTTCTTTTTTTCGTTTCAATCATTATATACTATTTAATGATTCTCTTCAAATAATTTTAAATAAGCCACCAAAGTTAGTACGAAATATATCTTCTTTATATTCACATTTCTATCCCAAGTTTATCTACTTCTCGAAGTGTCTATCGACAAATCACTTCCCTTGTTGCAGCAAAACACATTGAAACGCACCAGATACGTTGATTAGCGTAGAATTTCTTTTTGCAAACGTTCGTATCAAAATCAAGTCGGTCGCACTCTCAGAATCGCAGAGTCACTCTATCATCGTCGCATCGTCTTTTCGCAGAGAAATCCGAGTCGCCTGTATTCTCAGGCACCCCATTTAACAGTCAATGAAACTGCAACTCGCGCCGAAGTTATGATAGTTCAAACAAGGAAGTCACTTAATTGCACCTAAACGGCACCTAATCGCGTTACCTTGATCCACGATCAGAGTCAAAGCATTCGTCGATCATTGCTGGGAACACACGAGAGATCTTCCGCGAGCCTCCTTCCTCCCTCCCGAGATTGCTGAATTCTCGTCGCATGATTCACGGCATAGTTGTTAACGCAAACAATTCGGTCTCGTTTCAATCGGTACGCGAACGCGCTCGCCGAATCTTTCCGATTCGGCGTCAAATTAAAACGTTAGTCACTCCGCTGACTCTGCAGTTTCCCGTTTCTCGTTCGAATTATCGCCGCGCAACTCGACAGCCGCCGTTAGGGCGATTAATCCCTCCCGGTCACGCCAAAATGCAAACTGGCATCTTTCTAAACTCTCGTGCAACTGGAACGCCGTCCGTAGCTAATTCTCTTCTTCGTATCGAGCCTTCTCTGGAAATTGGGCGTCACAATAGAGAAGAAGAAGAAGAAGTACCTTTGTTTTCAGCGACAGGGTTTTTCCCTGGGTTTTTCCCGCAGCTTTCTGTCAACAATATATATATTTCCCTCGCCGTACACCATGCAACGATCAAACGGTCACACCACCTCCGCGGACGATCACATCAACCTAACAACACGTCATCCCGGGTCAGCCGCGAGTCAGCCGTCTCGCGCTCGCGGCCGCGAGGTTCCGTTCTCCGTTCGCGGCGCGATTCTTCTTCCTCGGGGCGAGTGAAGACGACGAGGCTGCTCTTCGCACGAGAGACGGCAGCAACCCTTTTCCCGGCTGCCGTGTACCCGGTACTCCGAGATCGCCGTCCTGGCGCGGCGTTCCGTCGATCTCGGGCCTGAGGGGGGGACGTCGGTCGGAGATCCGCGATACCTTTACGCGATCAATTCATCAGGCTGGCCGCGTCGCACGTGTGCACCATTTACACAGCGTCGCGCGTATTTGGCCGTACAACTGGATGCACCGTGCACGCCGGACTCCCCTGCCACCCCTTCGCCGATCCTGGACCAACAGCGAAGCGGCCGATCCGTCGCCCCCGCCTTCGCTGTCCTCCTCGCACCTTCGCTCATCTCCCTTCCATCTCTCCGTTCCTCTCTCTCTCTCTCTCTCTCTCCCTCTCCCTCTCTCCCCCTTTCTCACTCTCTCTCTCTCTCTCTCTCTCTCTCTCTCTCTCTCTCTCTCTCTCTCTCTCTTTCTCTTCCTTGCGTCACCGGTCCAGTTTGACGTAACACACGTTTGTGCGAAACCGTGTGGATCTATCCAGTATCATCACCAGTATCTACCCTTCTCATTGATAGAGCCGTTAATGACTGCGTATATCAGTTGTCACTTTCCGTGTATCCTCCGTAATTTGTTATTTACTTACTCCAGGCATCTGTGTCGCGCCGCGGAGAACAGATCTCCCTCCTCTCGCTCTCCCCGACGCTTCCGCGAGATCCTCGTCCTCCTCTTTCTCTCTCGCTCCATCGTTCTCTCTCTTCCGTTTGTCGTACGTGTGTGAAATACTTCCGTGGATGGCAACGCACACAATCGCGACTTCCGCATATACCACAGCAAAGAGAGTAGCTATGTGTGCCGAGATAACGCCTCTCGCGTACCATTGGCAGCCTCCGACTCCTCGACCACTCCCACGTGGCGTCTGTGCCAGGGCATCCCCTCTACTGTGGAAACGTAAATTCATCTGGGGGTCTCTCCCACCCCATCCCTCGTCTCTGGCCGATGGTCCTCCTCTTCCGTACTGCCGTTGCTGCCGCCGTCGCTGGAAGAGGAGAGCATCTTCCCCATTTCGCACTTCGTTTTTTAACGTTCTTGCGCACGTCGTGATGCACGGGGGTGAATTTGTGCCGCGACCCTTCGCACATTTTCCGCGTCGTGGAGCGCACCGTTGCAAATCCTCGCCACCCTTCTTAAATGCCTGTAACTGGAGAGGAAAACGCCGACGAATGTCGCAGATCGGCGGGATCGATTGTCTTCCTGACTACAACACGTGTTATTTGACATCGACGAACGGCCGCGTAATAATTCAATAAATGCTTTCACAGCTTCTTTTATGTAGACATCACGACTAGAATCTGTGAATTTTATGCGGTATTAAAGAGGCAAGTTTTATCGCAATCTCAATATTTTATTTCATACGGAATTTTACAAATAATTTACTCAATATAATAAATCATAAGTGACTTATTTAATAAGATTTGAAAGTCTATATATTTTAAGAAATCATCAGTAGACTTTATAAAACTAAAATCATATTTAATATAATTAATATTTTTACGTATTAAGTAATATTTTATTTTAAAATTATTACGTCTACTTAATACTATTAATTTGCGTTTTTATTTTATTACAAAATCAATGCCTTTCTTTACAGTATGATTTTTAGTGAGATTAATGTTCTTTGTGATATAAATATTTGCAACCGTTGATTGCAAAAAATGATTGAAACATATCAGTGCTGAAATTTAAATATTTATACATACTTTACATTTAAATCTTAACTTAACATTGTATTTAACATTAAATTTTTATCATATTTTTATTCAGATATATAACCTGAACACATTTTTAGAGATCAATATAAATTTAGGTGTAAGAATATCGCGATGGTGTTAAGGCTAATACCTACAAATATTAAATGTATTTTGTTAAGCGTTCAGAAAAAATACCGATATCTATAATAATATCATAAATAAGATATACAGGGTGCTCTATAAAGGTACGGCCAAAACTTAGGGAGATATTCCTCACACCAAAAGGATGAAAAAATGTTATATGAACATGGGTGCGAAAACGCTTTTTTCAGGAGTTATGTTGGAAATACTGTTGACTGTATTACTTACACAAGAAACAATTTAGGATTAATCATTGTGGACGACAATTTGTTTAATCAGTAGGTTTATTTACATTTGTTTTTAATGTGATCTTGAGTACAGTTACAACAAATGTTGAAAATGTCCACCATTCGTCCGAATACAAGAAGCATTGACACGTCGATTCACGGAGACGTTCAAATACGCCAGGCGTATAGCGGATTGTCTCGCAGCCTGCAGTGATACGGTCACGAAGATTTTGAATATCACGCACTGGTGTAGCATGTACGATTGTCTTTAAATGTCCCCACAAGTAAAAGAAAAGAAGCTCTAACTCCTGAAAAAAGCGTTTCCGCATCCATGTTCATATAACATTTTTTCATCCTTTAGGTGTGAGGAATATCTCCCTAAATTTTGGCCGTACCTTTTTAGAACACCCTGTATAAAGTTATAAAAATAGTAAAAGATTGATGGTTTGCAAAGAAGGTTCCATGCACAAGAGGTTTGAATTGTTACATTTATACCATCGTTTATTTTGTTTTCTGCTTTGTGCACTTTCTTTGTTTTTCTCACGTACGTGCGATTTAAGAAGTCACCTTGCACAAAACACCTTGCGCACCCGAAGCATCGGACGCGCAGGTAGTAGTCTTTCTAGACAAACGTCAAAGGTCGCATCAAGTTAACAGCACAGCCAAATCCTCAAATTCTCACGTCCGAGTAATTATAGCGATACGCGGACAGGTACAAACGGAAGTTTCGAGCTTTCCCCATTGGTTTCATAGGGAGAACCGCCTTTGAATCTCGGCAATATGAACGTTTTGAAATGTCCCGATTGCTTTTGACGGGCTGTTCTCCGTCTTTTTTTGTTATACTCTTATTTAAAAATATTTTTTAAATATAGATCTTATCACACATCTCTCAGTGATCTTTGCAGTAATAAAATATCAATAGATAAAGTACGAGTAACCGCCCAGTAAGCAAAAAATCATTACTACAATGTTATTATAACGATATTCACTAACATGCAACGTTTACAAGTATGTAATTTTTAACACACATTGTATAGAACATATAATACTAAAAAAATATTTGCAGTAATGTTTTTAAAACATTTCAATAATGTTTGAAAAATCATGTTATCAATTAAATCTTTTTGAAATATTTATACAATATTATTTACAAACGTTCAAAATATGCACATAAAATTAACATTTCTAAATGCTACTTTAATGTTTCTTGCTTACTGGGCGTTTGTTCTGAAAATGAAAAAGATTAATCTATTAAATATTTTCCTCTTTTATGGATATTCGTTTTCTTTTAAGGCACAGTACATATATATTTCTTTTTCCTTTTCTTACCATCTTCTTTCGTGGTTTTATTTTATCTTTTGTAGAACTTAAAAAAAGAAATTGTCAGAAGCATTTTGCAGCGTCCGTGGCATTCCATTTATCGAAATTCTTGCACTTTGCAATGTGTTCAATTGACAATTTAATTTCAGAATAACTGGAGCATTTTATTATTTATGCATTGAGCGCGTACTTCCATTCGTAATTTATATAAATTAAATATCTGTTATTATTAGATTTTTATTATTTTTCTTATTTATTTTTCATTTTTATTATTTCCGATAGTAGAAACTAATTTAGCTAATCACAACGATGAGACGTCGCAATCTCGCTTTATAGTTTGTTCATATTTAGTTAATATATTATGCAGAAAATTATTAGATATCATGATAATAATGTGTAAAAACATAAATTATATTTTTCTAAATTGAGATTATTAGATTGTCTAAGATGCAGAAAAATTCAACATTTATTTAAAATAAAGTTCCTGGAGTTGGACATACACTATCCATCATTTTCGGACTATTTATGATACGCTTTTCTAAAACATTCAAGTCAGTTATACTGATATCGATTGCAATGGCCGCATTCAGCAGAACGTTTATCTTGCAACTGTTAGGTCCAATTCCACAATCTCCAGTTAACTTAACCGACCGGTTATTTCATTGGAATTGACCAATCGCATTTGTCATTAAGCAAAATTAACAAATGCGATTGGTCAATTCCAGTGGAATAACCGGCCGGTTAAGTTAACTGGAAATTGTGGAACTTAGGCTTAAGCAGTGAGCACACACTTTTCCATACGCATAACGCATAATGGCATTAAGAAATCACCCAATCAGAATCCCTTATTTTCATCTCGGGATGAAAGAATTCTAATTGGCTAATTTCCTTATGCCATAATGCGTTATGGAAAAGTATGTGCTCATCGCTTTAGATATAAAGGAATAGTCCAATCTCAGCGAAGAAAACTTCCAACAGGTACAAAATAAATGTTCTGCTGAGCGCAGCCAATGGGTGCATCCAAATGCACAACCGCTAACTGAGCGCTCAGTGAGCGGTTGTGCATCTGGATGCACCCATTGATTCTTCAATTTTTATTCTCACAAAATGTAGAAATTCTGTACATTTTGAGTCCCTAGTCAATAATCCCCAACAATTTTGTCCAACATATTAGGGCGACTGCACACAGGACGCGTTGACGCGTTACGCGCGGCGCGGTAGCCAATAAACTTTTGATTCTAACGGAAAAGCAACACGTTGATTGGCTACCGCGTTGCTTCTTGCCGCGCGTAACGCGTCAACGCGTCCTGTGTGCAGTCGCCCTTAGTGGGCGAACTAGTTACTATCGAATAGGAAATTCCTAAAATTCCTAGAAACTGCCTAGAAGGTCTTACAAAAAAATACGTCATTATTCTTCTAAATTCCCTAATAAATAACTAGGTTTTTTCAGGGAATTCAATGATTGGTATCGCTGTTTTCGATTACTCACAGAACAAAACATACTGGATGTTTACGGCTTTGACTATCTAAGGCTGGGTTCCGATTCCCCACCCGAGTGCCCACATGTATCGTTTTATCCTTGTTTAACATTCAGTAAACAACAAGGATAAATCGATACCTGGGCACTTATTATGGACTTGGTCGGAATGGATTCCGATCGGAATTGTTTAGTTATTTCCTAGATTTCTATTGTCTTTTCTAGAGAAAACGGAATTTAAATTTTCTTAAATCTATCCCTCGATCCCAGATAATCCTCGAAATCCCTGAATCTGGGATAAATCCCTCGATATGGCAACACTGCTTCAGACTAGAGTCCTAAATATCAGAGAAGCGACAACTACCCCTATGCCACCACGCCGCCATCTTAGGGTCACCTTAGGGTCACACGTACGTGGTACCGTGGTGGTAGTGACGGTGCTTTAGTATTAGTCAATAGTTAGTGTAAATTAAAACCCCCACTTTGTCGCCGTAGCCGCCAGAGAATCTCATTGGTAGCCGCCATCTTAGGGTCAGATATAGTTGACCACCAATCAGGAAGAGAGACAAGTTGTCGCTTCTCTGATATTTAGGACTCTATACCAGACAGCATTGAGTTGTCATGAATCATGATGGTATTAGATGGCTGTGCCTACCATATATTTCAGTCCTAGAGGAATCTACTCGCAAAGGCATTAATCGTAAACACCCACACTATGAAAGTACTCCAAAATTTATTTGAGAAAATACTCCAAAAAAAAACTCTACAATATAGGGAGTAGTGTTTCTTTAAAAAAAAATATATATACAAAAATAAGCGAGTTTGATTGTTTTTTAAAACAATCTGGAAATTTTACCTGAGGAAATCAATGAAACGTAATCGTTGATTGTTATTGACATAAACTATCAGTATTTTATTGGCAGACATGAGTGACAGGCAGAAAGTTCTTCTTTGCGGGGATGTCGAAGGGCATTTCAAGTTCCTATTCTCTAAAGTGGACACTATCAACAAGAAAAGCGGTCCATTTGATTTTTTGTTATGAACTAATGCTGGCATAACTCCATCAGGTAGTCTTCCAGTTTTTTCAATTCCAATACTGCTATCTTTCCACCTGGGCCACTCAAAGGTACAGCCACTCGATCAGGATTAGCTGTAAATTTATGAAATGGAGCCGGTAGGTTCATCACATTTAAAAATCTTTAGATCTAGTCTTATTGAGAAAAATATAATTTTACCATGAAAGCCATCACATTCGCCTGATATTGGCGACTGATATTGCGTATATTCTCAATGTGCGTAGATTTGTGTCCCGGAGTACCTTTCAAATGCCGAAACTTGGATACTCTTCCTGTATAACAATCAAGGAATTTGCATTAAACATATCAAGAAAACAATTTTCGAAGTATCGCAATTCTTACCGAAAACTGTCGACGTCCTTTTTGAAGCTGGTCACAACGGGCTCCACCTTTTCCAACTTTGAATCCATACTCTGCTGTCGTAACATGGGAATGCTCTTCTTCGTTTCATCTTGTTTGATTACTTCGCCCTTTGCCTTGAAAGAATCTCTTCGTCTCAGTATGGTTGGCCATCGTCTTCTCCGCCAAATTTCCATCGGACACAGATCGACTCTCGTAAAGGCGCCGCCTTTCAGCGATTGAGTTTCTGTTCACACCACGTTCGAAATTCCCAATATCCTCGTTCTCGGGCGATTCGTCCTTCACTTTCGTCTCGAACACTTTGCGTCTTTCCGCAGTGCTTGGTGTCTTCGGTTTATAACCAGAATCGCTCGAATTAGCATCTTCTTCGATGGAGCTCGAGTCACTCTTGCCATTTTCCGTGTCTTTTGCGCGCTCGTTAGGTGTTAACGTCGGCGACTTATCTGCTTCTGTATTATGCTCTACAGTATTATTAATTTCATTTTGATAACCATTGGTGTTGCTGTCATTATTCGGTGCAATTGGTACAGAGAAGACCTTGTCAAATGAAAATTCCTGGCTGCTGGATTTTGCCTGGAACGGTTTAGGACCAAGTCGGGGCTAAAATTAAAAAAAAGAAACAGGAAAATTTTTATTTGTCTCTCTATCCTTTAAGAATTGTTATTGTATTGACTGTTAGTAATGATATGACAATGATATGATATGAATGTGATATAGGAGGAAACTAGCCGCATGCAAAAGTGTCACGCGTTGTCACAGAAATCAGATACCCTATGTAAAATTAATTTCTTTTTTAAGTTATAACCTTATATCCGCCGATCGCGTTAGG
>NJRL01001107.1:0-10279 GCA_003063815.1 Aphaenogaster rudis
TAACGATGAAATCATTAATGCATATTCTGCTAAATAACGTAATAATATCATTAATGACTATTTGTATAGTCGTATAAAATATTTATGTGCTTCTATCGTTTAAATAACTTCATGTATAGCAGCTTTTAATATGCACCAATCCAGTGTATAGTGCGGGTGATCGAATTCGCTAATAGATAAATGCGCGCATATGCGTGAAACGGAATGCAGCCTATGTCTATTTGCATCATGGTTGTCGGTAGACGGGAATGGAATATAGGCCCTGGGTACGTTGTATCTTCCAATTCTAACAACACGCTATTAGAAGTACACCTTCTGTATCACGCATATTTTAAATATTTACTATATTTCTTATGTAAGTAAAATATGCGAAATGTGTATAAAAAATACATATTGTATTTTTTATACACATTTCACATATTTTATATACATTTCAATGTACTAATTGTTTTATCTACCTTTTCCGGGCAGTGTGCTCCAGGTCCTGGGATCTGCGAGTGATCATCAGGTAGCTGAAAACGTGCGCTCATGCTATATGCTGGACTCTTTGCTCTGACCGCGTCCGGTTTAATGGTCTCGTATGCACCTGGTCCGGGTACAAGAACACGATCATCCGTAAAGATTTTTTGCCTACCAGATATCGAATAGGCGGGTGCCGCTTTCTTGTTACCCTCCTTAGTTCCGCCGAGGGCGGAGGGGATGTTATAAATATTGGGTGCTGAAATTTGATTAATCTATTTTCTCAGAATTTATAACATATTTTTTTCAAATATAAATGAGAATAGGCCAAATGTCGGTTAACCGCGGATCTTGGTGCGTAATAATAATTTTTGTGAATTCCCTGTTCATGCGAACTGCGCGCCGCATATTCTCATCGGTCGGTCTTGAAACACAATCGCTTACATGAAGCCGGAATTAATTCACATGTTAAATTGACGAGCAATTTAATAGATTTGATGCTAACAAGCATCTATAAGATCCCCCTTTTCCCGAAAAACTGTAAAGAAATTATTGCAAAAAATAACACCTCAACCAGGATTCGAACCTGGATCTCCCATCAATCCGTGCGGGCGTCCTACCAATTCGACCATCGAGGCATGTGGTGATATTCTTCGCAATAACAAATATATATTGTTGCGCCGCTACGCCCCTGCGCTCCTTCCCATCGGTGTCGGCCGGGTTTTAGCCAGCCGGTCACGGAAATTGATATCGAAGAAAGAAGAGCGATCCTTGACGACGGTTGTTTTTGACGTTTGGAACGGCGCGTCTCGTGTCGGGATTTCGTTGAATTCTGTACGCGCGCGAGCTTGCTTGTATTGTGGAGCATTGAGAAAGGCGATTAAAGGCTGTTACTCTTTTTTAATTGGTGTTCTTCCTTTCTCCCGCGTGCGTGTTCGCGTGTGTGTGCGGGAGTGCCGTCGGGAGGGAGAGCGGTCGTGAGCACAGACGAGCGGCGGTCGTGACAATATGTTAGATAAACGTCAAGTTTCAGGCGACGTATTTTAAATAATATTAATTGATGGGAGATCCAGGTTCGAATCCTGGTTGAGGTGTTATTTTTCGCAATAATTTCTTTACAGTTTTTCGGGAAAAGGGGGATCTTATAGATGCTTGTTAGCATCAAATCTATTAAATTGCTCGTCAATTTAACATGTGAATTAATTCCGGCTTCATGTAAGGATTGTGTTTCAAGACCGACGAGAATATGCGGCGCGCAGTTCGCATGAACAGGGAATTTACAAAAATTATTATTACGCACCAAAATCCGCGGTTGACCGACATTTAGCCTATTCTCATTTATATTTGACAATTTCGTCGGTCCTAATCTTAGTATTATATTTTTTTTCATTATATTATTTCATAAACAATCTCATCCACCATTTACGTCGTATTCTTTCTTTTTTATTTATTTTTTTATAATGTAAAGTTTGTAAAATATCTTCATGTAAAGTTACATTTCTGACAAAAATTTGCATCTCAATATTTTACAGGGTGCAAGATGTGCGAATAAATTGTCAAACAGGCGGCGAAAAACAAGATAATTTAAATACAGCCAATTACTATGTGAGAAACTAATCATTGCGATTCTGTATTCCATGCATGTCAATGTACGCGAATAAAATTGTTACTATGTAACATGCTTTGTAACATGCAATATTACATTCAGGGGCGTAGCCAGGATTTTATTTCGGGGGGAAGGGGGGATTTTTGAAAAATTAAAATCACAGAACAATTCATGACTTTTTAAATTAAATAAGATAACAATATTTGTTTAGGATATTTTCTTTAGACCTTACCATTTCATTTCTCTCTCGGCTTTCAACCTTTCATTTTCAACCATATCATTTTCATCATCAACATTTCATTTTCAATATTTTCATATTTGGTTCCAAAATTTCGGGGGGGGGGGATTTATCCCCCTAATCCCCCCCTGGCTACGCCACTGATTACATTTACCGTGTCCCCCGAAATCGGTAGATCGAATTAATTATTTACCTGGAACGTCGTTTGGTCTGCTCATGGAGGGTTTGAGACCGAAAGTAAATTGCAACGCTTTCTCCAACAAAAGCATTGCCTTTTCTGGACTGTACTCGCCAGGACCTAGAATATTAATTGAAAGAAAAGTTAGAAAATAAATTGTAGACTAATAAATGATGAAAATATACATAAAGTTGGAATATTAACTGAGGAAGAATAATGGTAATGATAATATAATTCACCTGGTATAGTGTTCTTCTCACAGATCTCTGTTTTAATGCCGAAACTATATTGTAGCGATTTAGACATGTTTATCTTCTCGGGACTATATGTACCGGGAGCTGCAAAGTGAATTGTAAAATGCTTTTGTATATTCTTAAAAAATATTAATTGTGATTATTACATTTATCCCGTGCGCAAGGCTAATAGGCATCGTACTAGTACTATGACACATATTTAAGAAAAACATGACATATAATGTTGACACATTTATTACACATGTTTATTACAAAAATCTTGCATAAAATCGACCGAATTAAAATGTTAAGAAATCAAAGCACAACGACAGAATTTTAATTTTCAGTTTCATTTTTTTTTAACTTTCTCACCGGCATTATATTAATCTCAATAATATTACGTACAATTGTTTCTTCCGCAGATGGTTAGTGGGAGAAGGTTGTGAAAAAAGCATTTTACTATGACTATGACATGCTTACTTTAGATTTACACATATCATGCATCGCATTTATGTGTAAGACTTCGCGATAAACCCCAGTCACAGAAGAAATATAATATTAACGTTTTATTAATTTACACCAATTACCTGGTGTGTCACTAGGCTTATGTAAGGGCTTAAGAAACTAAAATAAGGTTTATGTTCCAAATGTGGAGCTTTTTCTGGATTGTATCTATCAGGGCCTACCAAAGCAATCAGAGATTAATATTTTTTGTTCCATTCCATTATTACATTCTCATTTACATTATCAGTTATACAGTTTATTAGTTTTTTTGTGTGTTAATTCACACCATTACCTGGTGTATCATGAGACTTATGGAGGGATTTTCTGTTACCAAAACTGAAATATGGTTTATGTTCCAGATTTAGAGCTTTCTCTGGAGTATAATCGGCTGGACCTACCAAAAGCAATCAGAAAATCATATTGTTTATTATTCGATTATTATTTTCTTTCCATTAGCCCACTTAGAAAACGATCGCTAAAGACGCAATGTTAATCCACACCGGGTTAATCCACACCGTTACCTGGTGTATCTCTAGGTTTATCCAAAGATTTTCTATCACCAAAACTGTAATAAGGTTTATGTTCCAGATTTAGAGCTTTCTCTGGTTTGTAATCAGCGGGGCCTATAGGCGAGGCAATCAGAAATTAATATTGTCTATCATTATTCATTAAATTCTTTTTTCGCGTGTTAATAATATGTCAAAGAAATATGTGTCGAAAAAGCTTATTGAGGTAACATGGCATTCACCTGGATTGTCGTTTAATTTTTCCGGCATCCCTTTTCCAATCAAACTGTACTGCGGCCCCTTGTCCAAATTCACCTTCTCGGGGCTATATGTGCCAGGTGCTGTGACAAAAATAAATACCAACGATGAAGAATATCATAATTGTGTTTCAAGAAAAAACCTAAAACGTACCGGGAATATCGTTAGCTTTTGCAACCGATCCTTTGCCAGTTAAACTGTACTGCGGCCCTTTATCCAAATTTATCTTCTCTGGACTATAGGTTCCAGGCGCTGCATAAAGTTACCATAATAAAATGTATAAATAATAGATAACTGAAGCAATTATTTAATTAACTACCTGGCGTATCGCTGGGTTTATCCAAAGGAGTTTTAAGTCCAAAACTATATTTCGGCGTAGTATCCAATTTTACTTTCTCGGGTGAATATGCGCCAGGTGCTAAACATTTTATTGTTATATCAATATATTTAACAAACTACGTATTTTACGAGCAGTTTTACGTACCTGGTGTATCGGTAGGTTTCTCCGCAGACCCTTTGCCAGTTAAACTATACTGTGGACCTTTATCCAAATTTACTTTCTCCGGGCTGTAAGTTCCAGGTGCTGCGGAATAAAAATAAACGCACGCAATAAGAATCTACTTTCTTCTGCATGAACAGAATTTTAATTACCTGGCGTATCACTGGGTTTATTTGGAGCATGTCTAATCCCGAAACTGTATTGCGGTGTATTATCCAATTTTACTTTTTCCGGAGAATATGCTCCAGGCGCTGAAAATTATTTTATTATATTGTTATACCTATAAATGACTTACTCTTTGGCAGTTTTTATATTTTTCACACACCTGGCGTATTCGCGGGCTTTTCGGTGGATCCTTTGCCAGTCAAACTGTACTGCGGCCCTTTGTCCAAATTCACTTTTTCTGGACTGTAAGCATCTGGTGCTGCGAAATAAAAATAAAAATGTGCGATAATTATAATGGTTGTGCATAATACTGTTATAAAATAATATATACCTGGTGTGTCACTAGGTTTATCCACAGCATGCTTAATACCGAAACTGTATTGCGGCGTACTATCCAATCTTACTTTTTCCGGAGAATATGCTCCAGGTGCTGTGTGAAAATCGTTTTATTATATTATTACGTTTACAAACGTCTTACTTTGGCAGTTTTTGCAGCTTTTACACACCTGGCGTATTTGCGGGCCTTTCAGCGGATCCTTTGCCAGTCAAACTGTATTGCGGCCCTTTGTCTAAATTCACTTTTTCAGGACTGTAAGTACCTGGTGCTGCGAGATAAAAATAAATATGTGCGATAATTGTAATAGTTGTGCACAATACTGTTGTAAAATAAAATATATGTATATTACCTGGTGTGTCACTAGGTTTATCCGGAGCATGCTTAATGCCGAAACTATATTGCGGCGTACTATCTAATCTTATTTTTTCCGGAGAATATGTTCCAGGTGCTGTGCGAAAATCGTTTTATTGTATTGTTATGTCTACAAACGTCTTACTTTGGCAGCTTTTGCAGTTTTTACCTGGTGTATTTGCGGGCTTTTCGGCGGATCCTTTACCAGTCAAACTGTATTGCGGCCCTTTGTCCAAATTCACTTTCTCTGGACTATATGTTCCAGGAGCTACAAACGGCACACAAATATATTAATATACAATAGTGATCAAATACCCGGTAAAAAATTTTTCATATATAAACATATATAAACATATATAAACCATATATGAACAGATATAAACATATATAAACATATATAATTATGTATCAAATATGTCCATACATGAAATTTTTCATATATAATTATATAATAAAATTGCTCATATATAATCATATATAATTTTTCTATATACATTTATATATATGCATATATATAAATGTATATAGAAAAATTATATATGATTATATATGAGCAATTTTATGTTTGGACATATTTGATACATAATTATATATGTTTATACATGTGTTTATATATGTTTATATATATTTATATATGTTTATATATGTTTATACATGTTTATATATGTTTATACAAGTTTTATATATGTTTATATATGAAAAATTTTTTACCGGGATATTACTAATAATGTGCGTTAATTATACCTGGCGTATCACTGGGTTTTTCCAAAGGAAGTCTAATTCCGAAACTATATTGTGGCGTGATGTCCAATTTAACTTTTTCAGGACAGTACGTTCCAGGCGCTGAAAATCGCATGTTGCTACTTCACGACATTCGTAAGTCCATTTAATGATGAATGTAAAATTGTTTGTTTTTAAATTTTACTTATTTAATATATATCCGCATCTTGCAATCAATTTTTTGTGTCACGTATTACGATTCGCTTATAAATAATCTATGTCTACAAATTACGATTTCATCATACCTGGTGTATCGACGGGTTTTTTAGCTGGTCCTTTGCCACTCAAGCTATACTGAGGCCCTTTATTCAAGTTCACCTTTTCGGGACTATATGTACCGGGTGCTTAAATAGAAGAACATATTCAACATTGAGATACTTTCTCTCTGTAACAAATAATTCATTATGTATACCTGGTGTATCGCTTGGCTTCTCCATAGCGGGCCTTAATCCAAAACTGAATTGCGGTGATGGATCCAATTTTATTTTTTCGGGACAATATGCACCTGGCGCTATCAGAAGAAAGATGAGAGATCAGTGTTATTTTTTGCTTCCTCATAGAGGAAGCTTTGTTTTAAATTATCGATGCTTGTAAAGCAGATATACGTATCTTCATGTACCTGGTGTATCATCGCATTTCTCGATTCGGCTTTTGCCGGTCAAACTATACTGCGGACCCTTCTCCAAATTCACCTTCTCTGGACTATATGCTCCAGGCGCTCGAAAAAGAAGAAATATGTTGTAAAATAATTAAAAGTGGACGCGTTTATTATAAGTGCACATAGAAAAATTGGAAATAAAATGTTCGTACGTATTGTTCAATTGCTTGCAATTAGTATTTTCCGATCTTATAAAACTATTTATATTAGAAAGATAAAATAAAGTATTGTGTACAAAATTATACAAGAGAAAAGATTCGCTTTGATGAATGAAGATAATAAAATTTCTTTTGGAAATCTTCGAGGATCTATGTACGTGCTCACTCATATCTATCTAATTGGAATTTTATTTTTCATCTCTTGTATTGTTTTTTCTTGTATTATACCTGGTGTGTCGCTCGGCTTATCAAGCGGCGTTCTAAGTCCGAACGTGAATTGCGGTGTGCTGTCCAGCCTCGTTTTTTCGGGACGATAAGTACCTGGAGCTAGACACTTGACGATAAATTTTACAAGTTCCACCGTAAACGGCAATTTTTTCTACTTGCATTACTGCCAAGTTTTTGGGATTAATACACGTGGAGAGGCATATTAACGGTGTAAAGTATGGGGAGGGGGGGGCAGGAATTCAACATATATCGCGAGACATGCAACAATATACTTATACGACGACAAGCGACACTACTATCAATTTTATGTATATGCGACTACATGTCAGCTACGCTAACAATTTAGTGCGCATTACACATTAATTTCTAAATATTGAATTACGAGAATATACGTTTCCTTTGTTTACCGACTACATTAATTGATCTATATTAATCGCACACAATTACTTTTAGCTACAATTACTTTTAGCTACGATTACTTTTAACTCTAAATGCCACACGTGCATAGTTAATTGTTGCGGATTTTAAGACTAGAAGTAGAATACTCAGAGGCAGAAAGTGGAATACTGAAAAATAAAAATTGTTACTACCAAGATTTTGTAGTCATAATATGAACCACTCTGAGAGATTTACAGTGCTTAAAAATCTCAAATTTATTCACACGTTCATATCGTTAAATTACGTGAGTCCTAATGTTTATTAAAGAAACCACGTTTTTTGTACCTAAGCAGCAATTCTTCGATGATAATAGTTTCAAATATCGACTTTTGAGGTGATAATCCTCAAATGAAGTCCCATAGCTAATCGCCAATTAGTTGCAATGACATCGATTTTCCTAAACATTATTTCATTGACATAATAACATAATATATAGTGCATTTCTCTATATATAATTTATGCAATTTATTAATTATTAAGAAAATTTTTAGAATATTTCTAGAGCTCCGAAAAATAATCTATTAATAAAAATTAATATTCTTCGTGTAATCGAAACGAAAGAATTATTTTAAACAGATGAAATGGAATGACATTCAGTGACAATCATCAAATGACATGTAATTATTGCACACACAATATCCCGGTAAAAAATTTTTCATATATAAACATATATAAACATATACAAACAGATTTAAACATATACAGTGTCTCAAAACTACCGGAAAATATTTTAATAGCATATTCTGGAGGTAAAGTAGAGTAAAAAATCCTAATACGAAAATGTCGAGGTTACAGTAGTTTTTGAATTATAACCGATCAAAGATAACCAGTAATTTTGCATAGAATTCGCGCGCTCAGGCCCGTAGTTACACAGACACGCGCATTGATCTGTTATTAATTTTTACAGTTAACATTGATTTTCATTACACTGCAGCTGATTGTTAATAGCATTAGTAATTATTATTATTATTAGAATAATTAAATTTAATACTTGCACACATGTGAGAAACAAGGTTTTTTGCATTTTTGACATGACAAGTAATTATGAAAATTAATTAATTATTATTTTATTTTAATGAAATCGTGTGATTATAATATAAACCAAGGAAATGAGATTAAATCGTCCATATTTATTCAACAATTTAAATTTTTATTAAAATCGCAAATCTTGATTTATAAAAATTATACAATTTTACTTCTCTCAGGACTTGGAAACTTGAGAAAGGATATACTTGAAAAAGAAAAATAATAATTAAACAATCTTCATGAATCTTTACTTTAAAAACAAAGACAAATATTACTTTTTTGAAAGGAGTATTAGATTTAATAATTTTCTGTAGGTGGAGTAATTAGTAAAGTATTTAAATTTTTATTAAAATAAAAGATAAAATGATTTGATTAGATTTTTTGATTCTTTTTTTTTGATTTTTTAAAATTTGATTTGATTTGATTAGTCACGTATTCATATCAGATAATTTATTCATATCATTTATAAAAATTCATACATATACATAGTACTATCTGTATGTATGAATTCTATAAATAATATGAATATATTTTTTAAAAACATTTTTCGAGTTGATATGTTTTCCCCTTGAGACGACGAGTACAACGAATATAACATTATGTTTTTGTAATTGTTTATAACAATTTTGAAATAAACAATTTGTTAACAAATAAGTAAAAATGAGAGAATGTGTTGAAAACAACTTTGCAATAATTTATGGATCAATAATAATGCGAAAAATCACGTGTATTTTAATGGAAAATAATTATTTCCGTGTAAAAAAAGCATTGTCCAACCTGTGCGCAATCGTATAACTTCGAGCGTCAATAAAAAAATCAGCGTTTATCGTACAAAAAAAATGCAAGGGTCCTTTTTTGTTGCAAATTTCGTCCCTAACAAGATGCATATGATAAGATTCGTCTCAAATATATTCTAAGACCTAAAAACAGCAAAAAACTAAGACTATTCCAAAAAGTTCAATTTTTTTGCTTACATAGCTACAAAATAAACAAAAAAGGTCTAAAAAATCGGTTGCACCATGAAAAGTATTCTTTGTAATTCTCAGATGATGTATGATTTTTTGGGGATTTTTAATTCCATTTTAAATGACGGAAAAAAATCACCAGCGCAACATGAAAAAAACGACGGAATCAAGGGTTTTCGAGATCCGAGTTTTGGAGTTTGACGGCGCGTGCAAGCTAAACGACTGACTTGACGATAAATGTTGTTCGGATCATTATTGTAGATAATTTTACGGTCTACAAAAAAGGTACGTATAGTTTGTTTTATCCTATCTTGCTTAGTTTTCCAGATATTTGAGAAAATACAAAAAAAGTCGCGTTTTTTGTTTATAACATTGTTAATAACTTTTTATTCCCCGTTAATTTTGCGAAGCAAAATTAATCCCACTTATAGCACCTCAAACCAAAGCGATTCATGGTGATTGTAGCCTGTGAAGACTAATTGGAAGGTTAACCCCCTAAGTTAGTCTAATATGACTGACCTATTACTAATTACTCCACTTACAGAAAATTATTAAATCTAATACTTCTTTCAAAAAAGTAATATTTGTCTTTGTTTTTAAAACAAAGATTTATGAAAATTGTTTAATTATTATTTTTCTTTTTCAAGTATATCCTTTCTCAAGTTTCCAAGTCCTGAGAGAAGTAAAATTGT
>NJRL01001109.1:0-21806 GCA_003063815.1 Aphaenogaster rudis
GAGGCGATATTTTCTACGCCACTGTGAATATCGCCTCGCTGATTGGTTTGCTGCTCGCTGCTTGGCGCTTGACGCGTCCTGTCTGTGGGCACCTTTAGTCGCGCTGGTCTGCCGGAGCCATAACGCGTCAACGCGTCCTGTGTGCTGTCGCCCATACACAACGCTACACTTTGTGCATTCCTGTGTACGTTTGTGTCCAAATGTGTGTTAACTAACGATATTAAAGTCTCTAGAAAACAAACTCTCCTATTGGATATCGGACGTCGTACGTCGGACGTCGGATGCAGTGTGAATCCAGCAAATGGGTGCATCCAGGGCACCGATCATGTAACTTTTTCCCTAGGGCGGAAACGTGAAAAGTAAAAAGTTTATCTCTTTCTATTCAACATCAATAGAAAGAGATAGTTACAAGAAACTTTTCACTTTTCACGTTTTTGCCCTAGGGAAAAAGTTATATGATCGGTGCCCAGAAGCACCAACCGCTCACTGAGCGCTTACTGAGCTCTTGCATCTGATTGGCGTAAATTTTTAACTCTAAGGGAATATGCCAATCAGATGCAAAAGCTCACTGAGCGCGCAGTGAGCTCTTGCATCTGATTGGCGTAAATTTTTAGCTCTAAAGGAATATGTCAATCGGATGCAAGAATGAGTGCGCATCCATGGAAATATTCGGAATATCACGCCTTGTGTCTTGTGTCGTTAGTGTGTAGTAGTTGGTAGTAGCTGGCGGTTTTAAAATGTGTTAGAACGCTGTCTCAACGCTCGTATGAAGAGAGAGGGAGAGAAAGAGAGAGTAGCAAAATGAATGATAGATAATATCAATTTCGCGTACATTAATACGTTTCCAAATTACGCCGTCATTGTGCTCTTCCGACAAGTCTCTTTCCATTGCACGTGCAATTTCATCTCTTATATATGTATATGTCTCTCGGGCAGTCACGAGAACGAACGTGAGATTTGGCGCCAACATAACCTTGCTGCGACCTGTAAGAACGATTTTTATATGCGACTTTCACCGATGATATTTCGGTAGCTCGCCTGAGAAATGAAGGAGCTAGAGGAAGTCAACTGCGAGGTAACGCGCTACATTAAAATGTCCCAATGATCGATATAACCTATCGCGATAGTTTGTAACGTTCTCAATTGACATTTTTCTACTTTGGGAGCGAATCTGAATTGTGCCGAGAATATCAAAATGGAACCTCTTCGAGATAAACGAAAGAGGTTGTCGCTTTTATATATCAATAATCTCGATAATTTCTTCCCTCGTGCAGATTCGCAAGATCGTGAATCTTCAATTTCCTGTGTCGAACTGGTTAAGGAATTTAGAGTATGGTCAGCCTGCGAATTTCCAAGAACATGAGAACGGTAGCGATTGCCGTGGAGGATTTCTGCATAATGCAACATATGCATGGCTGAGTTACGGTTGCCACTTGATAATCTTCAATGTGAAAATAGGAGAGAGCGTTAGCAGTTGGATGTTTCGTGGCGTCGTAACGTCTGTTTCCCAATTTCCTGCGCAATCTGGAGAATTTCCATTGTTGCTGGTTGGAATAGATAATTGTGCCAGCAAGCTGAAAGATTCTTCTGGTTTATTATGTATATTTGATTGTACTACATCCCGTGTCTTGAGAGCTATCCGCGTAAGTATTATTTAACTATTTTCTAAATCGCACTCGTTTCGAATCACTATTAAGGATTATAATTAAAGGCCATCTTTTTATACTTTGCTTTACATACAATTTACATTTTATAGATGCCGTGTGGGATAGAACAAGTATGCGTTGTGGCGGGTGGTGCAGAATGGGAGGAATTTAACGATAAGAGACCCGACAACATATTAAATGAAATGGATGGAATGGCCTGTGTAGTTTTGCGTAACCTTCACCATATCATGATTGATCTCCGAAGAACTATATGGGACACGCATGATTCGTCTGTTGTTATGGACGAAACATCACCGGCAGAGATAGATTTTCCGTCGGTGAAACAAGTTATCAGTAGACGTCAGTCCATTCGAGAAAAGCATGCAGCTTACAATTTACTCAACAACCGTAAGTGCTATATACAAGTAAAAAATCATTGAGCAATATTTGTGTCCAAGTATATCATTTGTTTCCAATTATATCGATACTGTTAAATAAGAATGTGGAATAGGAGAGATGTCGTGTATTCTATATACAGGGTGTTTCGTTTTAAATGATACAGTCGATTTTCTCTGAAACTATTGATACAAAAAATGTTTCAGATAAAAGTTGAACGGTTTCGAGGGGGACATATTATGATAGACACATGTTTTTTCTAGGTGGAGGTGTTCCTAAGATTTTAAAGTGACCTTTGTTTTTTTTAATGGAATCATGATTTTCTTCATATAATACGAATCCCCTAGTTATTTGGCATATAAAAGTATTAAGGTAAAGATATCAAAAAATCAATAGTTTTTACGAGATATTTTATACTTTATTCTGACATATTTTGACATGAAATATAAAATACCTTGTAAACTATTCATTTTTTGATAACTGTATCTTAATACTTTTATGCATAGAATAGTAGGATGAATTAATTGATGTGAGGAAACTCATGGTTGCTTTTCAAAAAAGTATGTAATTGCACATTACAAACCACATAATTTTTTTGAAAAGCAACCATGTGTTTTCCTCGCATCAGTTGATTCATCCCATCATTATTCTACGCATAAAAATATTAAGATACAGTTATCAAAAAATAAATAGTTTACAAGATATTTTATATTTTATGTTAAAATATGTCAGAAAAAAATATAAAATATCTCGTAAACTATTGATTTTTTGATAGCTTTACCTTAATACTTTTATATGCCAAATAACTAGGGGAATCGTATTATATAAAGAAAATCATGATTCCATTTAAAAAAACAAAGGTCACTTTAAAATCTCAGAAACTCCTCCACCTAGAAAAAAACATGTGTCCATCATAATATGCCCCCCTCGAAACCGTTCAACTTTTATCTCTGAAACATTTTTTTGTATCATCGATACTTTCGGAGAAAATCGACTGTATCATTTAAAACGAAACACCTTGTACATATACAGGGTGTCCCATTTTAAAAAACGCACCTCGATAATTCTTCAACGAAGCGTTTTCAGCAAAAATGTTTCAGACAAAAGTTGTACGGTTTCGAGAGGCACAAATGATGGTGTCATTAGTTTGACCTTGAATAGTTGCTTGAAGGTCACGTGAAGGTCACCTTTAATTTTTTAAATGGAATCGCCTACTTTTTATTGCATATTCTTGTAGCTTATCTCGAGGGCTTTCCAAAACACTATAATAAAGTTATTTTTCATTAAGTACTTTCCGAGTTATGAGGCTTGAAAGTTACAGTATTTTGACATAAAATACAAAATATCTTGTAAAACATTCATTTTTTTTACACCAATTGATTGGTCTTATTATTCTATGCATGAAAGTATTAAGGTAAGATTACCGAAAACTGAATGTTTTACAAGATATTTTGTCAAAATACTGTAACTTTCAAGCCTCATAACTCGGAAAATACTTAACGAAAAAACATTTAATTATAGTGTTTTGGAAAGCCCTCGAGATAAGCTACAAGAATATGCAATAAAAAGTAGGCGATTCCATTTAAAAAATTAAAGGTGACCTTCACGTGACCTTCAAGCAACTATTCAAGGTCAAACTAATGACACCATCTTATGTGCCCCTCGAAACCGTACAACTTTTGTCTGAAACATTTTTGCTGAAAATGCTTCGTTGAAGAATTATCGAGATGCGTTTTTTAAAATAGGACACCCTAATATATACACACGGACACGCACGCGCGCGCACGCACGCACGCACGCATACACACGCACATGCACGCACGCACGCGCGCGCGCGCACACTTGTGACGCACAAATCTTTAATGAATATTATGTCAGCAATTATACTTGGAAATTTAATATATTTTCAGGTATAGAAAAGCACATTGGCTTTAACAGAGAAGATTTCGAATCATCTCCTTTACTCGGCGAGAATTTGACCACTGCGATCATTAGTTCCACAAAGATTGGCTGTTTAATCTCCGGCTGTTTGGGCAGAGTGATAATTTGGCAGAACGATGGTTCCATAGGATGGATCAGTACACCCATCGACGAGAACATGACGGTCACACATTTGGCTTTGTTGGAACCCACGGACGATCCTAGACCTTTTTATTATTTGTGGGTAGTGTTTCAGGACGAATTGTCAAAAGCGCCGCCGATATTGCGAATGTACGCCATGCTATTTGAAAGGAAATATTGTGACAGAGAAATAAACTTGTACTTCAATCTGGAAGATGATCCCAGTTTGAAATTTGAGTCGGAACTGAGCGAAGGAGACAAAGTTATTAGTTTATGCACCGTTGAGAGAGAATCCAATCCGGAACAGACCGAATCGGCCGCTAGAAGAGGCGAGGATAACCTGCTGCTTATTGCCACTAACGAGAGAGTACTTTTGTTTGATCTGAATCAATGGTACAAAGAGCAAATGCCGTACACCATCAGCGAGTGTCAGAATCCAAACAGTATATTGGCAACGTATCGTACGCGTTCGGACGTGCAAAACGAGAGAGACAGTCAGATCATCAGTTTTGCATATATTCCGCACAGTTTGCAAGAGTTCTCTAGTAATAGTCCGAGTTCGCCCGAGGAATTGTTCTATCCTAATTCCTTGTCACTCGAATGGGTGGAGTTGAGTTCAATGAAACTGACATTTTGGATGACACGTGGCATCCAGACCGATTTGCTACGTGAAATAGCTACGGCGGGTCCAGTCGTATTGATACAGCCGTTTGAAACGTTTCACAAATGTCTTTCCGTCGGACTGGTGCCGTTCAATTCGGAATTCTCGTTTGCTAGCGATCAGAGCGCACAACGAGAAATGTTGCTGTCGCTCTGCCTGGAACAGCGGTGGTCCACTTTTCTGGTAAAATGCGCCATGGAGTGGTCAGACGGTAGTGCTTCTTACTTATATCCCACTTTTCTCAAGTGGGGCGTCCAGAGAGCTTCTACGATAAAAATGATTGCGGATCGGCTCTGCATTCCTCTGTTTGATCAGTCAGGCAGCAGCATCGGCGAGGCTGACGTGAAAACTTTGCGGTTTTGCTCACAGCAATTGGAGTGCTTGTCCAATGTCGTGGGTAAATTGCCGTCCGCGGCGGTGGACTTGACGAAGCAACGAAGAACGTTGAGACGCGTGTCCACGTATTTCCAAGTACTTCTTTGGTTCTACGACGTGGGACTATTGCCTGAAACGCAAGATTTGGAGGAGGAGGAAGAGGAGGAGGAGGTGGTAGAGGAGGAGGAAGAAGAGGAGAAAGGTACGCTGCCTATCTCCTTAGCGTTAAGAGTGCCTTATCCTTACGAAAAGCTTTCGGTGCTTTACAAAGAAAAACGAGCACAATTTCTAAAGAACAATGGCAGCAATGGCGAAAACGAAGAAGACTTGTTTATCGACGAGTTGATAACGCGCGAGTGTTCCATGTTGAAAGCACAGTGGGAAAGAGAAGGTGGCATCGCCATGCATGGCTGTTATCCACCGCCATCGCTGCAATCTCTACTACGATCTTATTTAACCGATTGTCATCAGACGGAAGCAAATGAGATCAGTTGTAGACATCAGATCACAATTTATCTCCTGATGGACCTGGCTATGCTGCTGCAGCGACTGTATCCCGCAGTAAAACAGCTAATTAAATATCCGTCGGCGTTTATGATGAGCCCCAGCCTCATCAAGCTCACTCAGGCATTCTGGTTGCTCGATCACGAAAATTATCAGGAATTTCTCGACACAATGACCGGCCAGTTAGTCTGCGACTCTGACATCAAGGATTGGCATCACAGACTCATATTGCGCACTTTGGTGCGCAATAATCAACACAAACTGGCGCTCGTATACCTTCGTGTGAGGAAACCTCCTCTGTCCTCCATGGAGGAACAAGGTATAGCCATGAGCCTCTCGGTGGAGCACGGTCTGGTACAGTCCGCTTTTCATCGTCGACCACCTTGTCACTACGAACAACTGCTAACCAGCTTCTTCCGAGCGTGCAGAAAATACAATAAGCTCGACGAGATTCTGCACTTGATACTGGACTCGGAGGAGGAGGAAGTATTTGTCAAGTTTCTCGAGGAGAACAAGATGGAAGATTTGCGATTGTTGTACTATCTACAACGATGCCGTTACACGGAAGTGATTGGCGGCCATCCGATCCGGCAATACCAGTCAGACTTCACTAAAGATGTACAGTCCACGTCGCTCAGTATGCTCGGCGCTTACGACATGACCTTGCCTGATGTCACAAAACGATTCTCCACGAATGCGGCCGCGACAAACTTGGACGCGGATCTGAAGGCGCGCTATTCCAGACCGATGTCGCATTGTAAGAGCCACGACAAGCTGCGGAGTGTATTTGAAACGGTGATCACGAAGGCTAGAGAAACCTATTTACGAGGAGAGAAGTGTCAGATCCCGTTCGTTAGTGCGCCCTGCACGTCGCTGAAACTCAACAGTTACGGCGTAAACATGAACTGTGTGTTGTTTCCGGCGTTGATGCGTAAGAATCGCGGCAAACGCACGATTCATCAGATCTACGAAGAGGACGAAGAGGACGCGGACGACCCGTCGGATGGCGTAAAACGCCGGAAACTGTCAGACGGAAACGTCTCGCCGAGTAAACGAGAGTCTGGAGAGTCGGAATTGATGGCGACTTTCGAGACACCTCTAGTAAAGCGTAAACCTAATGCATCCACGAACAAGGACCGTGTTCTAGAGACACCACAATCGATTTTGAAGATTAAACAGCTCGTAAAAAGCTCGACGTCTCCTACTGCAACGCCCCAAGCAAAGGAGGCCACCGATCAATTGTCCGAGAAGGAGAAGAAAGTCAGTAGGCAGATAAGATTTAATATTAATCAATCCAAGAAAGCCTTAGTGTACGAAGAAGGAGACGAGAAAGAAAAGGAAAAGGAGGAGAAAAAGAGAAGGGGAGAAGAAAAGGAACAAGACGATAATGAGACCGACATTCTTCTCAGTTCAAACGAAGCGAGTAATGATGCGTTCTTCAGTCCAAACGCGAGTAACAAGTCGGTATATTGCGAAAGCGCGGTTCTGAGTGACAGTAGCAGTATCTCTGGTAAGATTTGCTACGCCCGTCCGCGACCCAGCCTCCGAAGAAGTGCCTTACAATTGTCCGTAGAAGTGCCACAGGAATTTTGCGCCAAGAAAGCGAGTGGTTCATCTGCAAACTTGTCCGCAGCGACCGAGATAAACGCACAACCGTTTATCCCAAGTACACCAAAAAGACGTAACTCGTTATTATCGGCCTCCATCTACTCAACCACTGTACTGTCCTCTGATAGTGACGTTGACATTAGCTACCCAGGATGCACCAGCTCGTCGCAATGTAGACTGCCTATGGAGAGAGGTGGCAACGATAAATTTATCATTTCGTCTACTCCACTAATGAAGATTATAGTTCCTCAAACGTCCGTTAATGACAAGCGAGCGATGGAAGTAGACGAGATGAGTAACGTGTATGAGATGGAGGAAGATGTTAACGTGCTAAGCGAGTCCAAGGGATCTGTGCACATTGAACGATCTGGTTGCGATGGAAGCAATCTCGCGGAACAAGGAAATAGTTTAGCGAAGGTCGTAGAGAGCAAGAGCCAACAAAACAAATATAATAACGGAAGAATCGCGAGGGAAGATAGTCCGAGTTTACAGAATTATGACGTGCCCATATTCTTCGAATCTGAGAAGGTCGCGGAATCGAGACCGATCGTTTCGGACGAGTCTGACGAGGAGCTACTTCGATTGCGAGACGACGAGGAGGACAGTGACGAGCAGAAGGAGACGTTCGAGAGTCTATCCACGATTCTAAAAGACACGCAAATGCATTTGGACGGTGAAGTCTCTGCTTCTCGTTCGTCCCGCGAGACTTGGAATCCTGAATACGGAACGGAAGGATGCAGCATGACGAAACCGAACGGCTTGCAAGAATCAGTGCGGGAGATGGGTGACGTTAATTTGACCGACGACGAATCTGCGAGTAGCAGAGCTGTGACACCGGTAGTACCTGATAAAGCAGATAATAATAAAGAAGAGAAGCATTCATTGCCAATTGTTCATTCAGAGCATATATTGTACGCGATGCCGAATATTACAGACGACGAGTCTGATTCCAGTACTAGAGAAGAGCCAAATGCGAAAAACGATTTCAATTTACAAGGGCACTACGTGACGCAGGATATCCAAGTAGAGAAGAGCGGTGAATCGAATGAGAAGAATCGAAAGTCAGTCAGGAGAGAGAACGTTCCGAAGAAAGGCCTCGATAAGACTCTACCGCCCGACGTCGACGTCGACGTCGACGTCGATGTCCATGTCCATGACAAGGTTAACAAAATTTTTTCGAGTTATATAAAACTACATAAAGTAGACGGCAGTAGGATCGAGGTATCCGAGGAGACGTCCGAGAAGAAACTGGCAGGTGCTCAAAGTTTCTCGAAAAATGTGAGGAATCAAGTTGAGAGCACGGATGTTTCATCTGTATGTATGACTAGATCACGTAGAGCAGATTCGATAGCAAAAGATACAGCAGATATCTCGGCGCGGCAAATAGAGCCGGAAAAAGTCACCCGTCTACGAAGAGCGAGTTCAATAACTAAGGACTCTTCATTGCAAAATGTCGAGAAACCTCCGCGATTACAAAGCGCGGATTCGACGGCGAGAGATTCGCTGATGGATTCACCATCACCATCACCATCAGCGTCAAGTATAGACGCTGAGAAATTCCCACGACTGCGAGGGATGACTCTGGCCACGTTAAATTTACCAACAGATCGTTCATCGCAGGAAACGGACTTGGAAAAACCGTTGCGTTCGAGGAGAGCGAGTTCGACAGCGAAGGAGATTAAGACGGCTTCTCCATCGGGAAAATTACGTGGCCGAAGAGCGAGTTCTCTCGCCAAGGACGTACTAATGAGCTCGGTGATAATGGACGAGGATCTTGAGCTGGAATCAGGAAGCGCCGGATTGGACGCGCAGCCGTCAGCGAGAAGGGCTCGCAGATGTACGTCTGTGGCGAAGGAGATGCTGCGCGTTGAGACGAAAGATAGCGACTCCGAGAGCGTTAAGGACGAACTACCAGTAAGGAGAAGCACACGACTCGCTTCTTTCGCGAGAAAAGAATTACAGGCAGATGGTTCGGCTGAGAGGAGTTTTGCGAGGTCGGGAAGCGCGACATCGCTCACGAAGCTGACGAGCGACGATGAGGAAGGCGAGAACGAGCATAAGAGATCTCTGCGGCGCACGAGGAAGTCTTCGGTATCGTCCGATAAGGATGGTGCGACGACAAACAGATCATTGAGATCATCCGCGAGGGATTTGGACAAGGAGCGGAGGTCGAAGGAGCCGGATATTAAAACGACCCGAAAACGCGGTAGTTCGGCACCTAAGGAGATCACGGCGCAGTCCGTAGGATCACGGCGACGTAGGTCCAGCAGTATTATCAAAGAGATCATCCCGGAGGTCGCCGAGTCTCCGGAGGAGTCCAGGAGATCCGAGAATTCCGCCGCGAGGAATATGGAGGAGATTGTCGGTAAATTGACGACAAACGTGCGCGTTCGAAGCACGTCGATACTGTCCATACCGGAGGAATTGGAAGAGATTTTGAGTCCGCCATTAAGGGAGACGAGATCCACTAGGAGGAAGGCTGTGCAAAGTAACGCCAGAGAGAGAAGGGCGGCCAGCGCCGATGTGATACACACAGAGATGAAGAGGAGGGTCAGAAATGTTGACGCGACGAGTGTCGCGGTGGAGCCGATCGCGGAAGAGTTTGCGGAAAGTGAGGATAGAGTGAAACTCGAAAGAGATGTAAAGACGGATAGCGAAGCCGTGCAGAATGTTCCGGCACCCAAAAGAAGGGCGGCATCAACCACGATGGTCAAGGAAACGAAAAAGGACACGATGAAGCCGAGGCGAGGTAGACCGCGCAAAACCAGCGTGAGTCACGAGTCTAGCAATCTATTTTCCTTCTCGCTGCCGGAGAAGACGGACGATGTGCCATTGGATGAGAAAGGTAACTCGAGAGATAGACCGCTTGCCAAGTGAATGGTCTTACGCTGGAGACCGCTCTATAAATAACAAGCGGAATTTATTGCCTTCAACGTTGAATCTCTTCTTTGCTCGACGATTGCGTTTAGAGATTACTTTGTAAATTATCCTTCGAATTTCTTTCCGTAATAGATCTCCATTTTTACATAATTTATACGCTAAATAGGACCTCTTGGTCGGTCAGTCCGCTGGGACGTAACTCCATTCACTTGTCGAATAGCAAGTATTCAAACATCGGATACAGTTTGATGAGATTGGTCTTCTTCAATTTACAGACATTGGGGAAGTCCCGAATTATGTGTTCTCACCGCCCCAAACCAGATCTAAAAACATTTCTCCGAACCAGCATCGTAGGTTGTTATTCATTAATTGATTTGATACGCCATCATTCTTCTCTCACATTCGTCTATCATCGCTATGTATTCTCTTACTTTTTTAAGCTTCATTCGTCTTTATTTCGTGTCTCTTTTTACCAGAAAAAGAGAAAATATACAAAAGTTGGTTTATAGTCTGTTCATTTTCCACAGGAAAATAAACTCGTTCATACCGAGTCCTTGTCAGGAAGGAGGACAACAGCCCACTATCCAGAAACCTCATGACAACGTCGAATCCGGTCGTTACGCCCGTTTAGTCATAAATACTTTCGGATCACGATTTCGAAGAAGATTCGTTGTATCTAAAAGATCTGAAAGTACAACAGATTAAAAGTGAAAACTCTCGGGAATTCTGGCGAATCTGTCGCGCACACTTTGGATTTGTAAGCCTTTCAATACACTTGTAAATTGATTTCACATATTTTTTTCCCACCGCAACATTTTTTCATCACGCTTGCTTCTGTCAATTAAAATGGTACAGCTGATTATTCGTTGCAAGCATTAATTTTTAATACTTGTAGGCGCATAATTTTGTAACTTCCAATATTGTACGCGAAATAAAACAAATATTAGGAAACATAATATACGTAAAAATTGTTGACCAGTTTCAGCGCCTATATTCTGGCAAAAACATAGTACAAAGTAATTTCTCTGGTATGATGACCAACTATGAATGTTGATAAACAAAGGTCGAACTTGAGCTATGTCCTTGTTAGAAAATGAAAAAAAAACGATTGCTTTATCTAATATCGACATTCTCTATCGGACAAATAAGTTCAATTTTTTGCAAAAATAGAAGGGAAACAAGATCAAGAACTTGGACAGATGAACAATTTTTTCTTTACGAGCAACTAAATTTGTTTCGATAGAAGAATGAGGTAAATTTTTTTTCTTTTTCTGATAAAGTTTTAGGATAAAGTTCAAGTCGTGGGGGGGGGGGATAAATCGACTATTGTGACAGCGAAATTTGGAATATATGCTTGTATGATGTTGAGATTATGGAGAAGTACCTTCCTTTTTTCAATAATATGTAGAGTTTTTCTTGAATAACCTGTAGAATTTCAGGGATTGCTTTTTATCAAATATTTAGTAAATCTGCATAATTGATTCAAATTGCATTATACATTATTATATGTTAGTATAAGTTGCGTAAAAAAAGATTGTTTTATCCAATCTCAGATACATCGCGTTATTTCTATATCAATGCACAAGCTGACAAGTGTACAGAGATACAGCTACAACTGAATGTCACGTCAAAAATGTATTCTAATGATAAACCATCATTGAAAAATATATTGTATCAAACGTTCGGCACACATACACTCGCGCACTCCTTCTTTAATAGTATTCATTCCGTCTATACGTACATTTTTGAAAGATATCTATTGTTAGTAGTCAGTTTTTTGTCATTATTTCTAGATTTTCATTTTGTAGCACAGGATTCTTTGCTACACACTTTGCATATATAATATAGTAACATCCTCCTACAATATTTTCGGCAAGAAGGCAATGTATCATATCTTTGTAAATAATTTATTAACATACTCTTGTATAGTTGTATTAATACAATAAATGTAAAAAAAAGGTAATATATAGTATCAAACGAGAGAAAACTCCACTCACCACAAATAATATAATCATTACAAAAGGAATTCATATATTCTAATGGAATAGCGCTTAAAAAAACTACCAATAGAGATTCTTATTCTTCTGAATACCAGTCCTCATACAAGTAAATAATGCATTGTACATACAAGTCCATATACATTCTTTATAATGAGAAGAGGATTAATAAATAAATTCTAAGCATTTTAAAAATGTTATTTTGAAATTTACAATCAAAGATTTTTTCGTTTTTTTTCACTTTTTGGAAGGAAAATATCATATAGCTGTACTTTTCGTAACAATTCTGCATTCTAACATTTCCCTTCAATATATTACAATGTACTTACACATTTTGCAAGCTTGCTCATATCATATTTTAAAGTTCAGAAAAGATTGCAATACGTAAGACTCGTTCGATCTAGATTTTTACGCATGCATAATGCACATATGTACGCATTTCCTTTAGCAATACTTTTTTCTAAAGGTCAACGTTAAAGTGTTATCTTTGGTAGTGTCGTTGTCATTCTTTATGTTCTATCTTATTAACTACAAAAGAATTTTAAACAGTCGCGACTTCTTAATCTCAAATTAATATTAGTATGTGTAGAGAATCCTTGTACACACACATATGGTATAGAATGGAAACATACGGTCATCTTATAAGAGTAAGTTTGAATATATCAGAAACGAGAGATATTCTTTTAAACGTAATCACTTAAACAATAAAAAATGATTTTGAAAAAAAGTTTTTACAATTTCTCAATCTTTCGTCATAACCTTCAATACAGTTACACTCTGTATCTCTCTCTCTCTCTCTCTGTGTGTGCGTGCGTGCGTGCGTGCGTGCGCGCGCGTATATATATATATATATATATATATATATATGTTTTGTGTGACTTAACACGTAAATTATGAGACTCTATTATAAACTCTTGTAATCGATCAATATTTGTACATTGTCACTGCTTATTCGTCACATATAAATTGCATCAAGTTGAAAAATATATTTCTTACAAATTCTTCTCTGATTGTTAAGATATCTGTTTGCTTTTATTCTATACTAAAAATATCAAAAATTTGAACACCGAAAAGCGTGTTAACATTAAAAAATAATATTTATACTAGTGTTTTTATATATTATAAGAGTATCAGCCACCAAAAAATGTAAATAAAAAATAGAGGACGGTACAATCTTCCATTCGAGCATCAGCAATTATAATCTCATTTTATTGCTGCATAATTCGTTACTTTTTCATGTTCAGGTTTTTAGATTCGTATGCCTTTTAAAAGGCACATTATACTTTGCGCAATATATGGCAGTATATTAGTTTATACCATCATGTATGGCAATCTATATATATATCTTACTAATAGAGAGATAATTGTAAAATTTTGAAATTTATACATTCATTCATGCATTTGGCAAAAATAAATTCATACATACATACATACATGAGATAAGTGTATTATCAATATTGCTCAATATATAACAAAATTTCATCTCTTTATAGACTTTAGAACACTGCTTATTAATTAATGTCATCGTTTGATGGCAATAAAAAAAACGATTTTTTATAAAAAATATTAATCTCTCTCAACTTTTATGACGTCTTACTGATGCTTACACCCATCTTTAACTCGCCGCTTGTGTTTTTCCTCGTGCGCGTTAGATGGCAATTGAGCCTGATTTCGTCGTTGGCCTTGAATTGGCATGTAACATGGTACATCATCTGCCATTAACTCCTGTGGTGGTGTCGGCAAAGCGTAAGTGGGACTTATTGTGCTACTCGAGCTGCTCGAAGTACCTCGATGCACATTGTAAGTAGGATCGATAATAGCCGCGACGTTTGCCACTTCTCGCACATTGTCATCGGAATTGTCCAGCGTCTGAATTTCCTCAGGGTCCGAATATTGAGAACAATTGGGGGGATAACGGGTTCGATTCTTGATTGACAGAGTCTTCAAGTCTAGCTTGTCTGGTCTCTGAGGTCGTTCTGTGAGATTCTGTTCATCTGCCTGCTGTTGCTGCAGTTGTATACGCTCTCGCTCTAGCTTTTTTTGTCTCACTCTCTCTCGCGCTTTACGAGCCTTTGCACGTTCCTTCTCCTGAAGCATTCGCGCCAATTCAGCATCTTGCGCCTCCATCGCCAATTTTTGATCCAACATTAATCGCTCGTCTACTGAACCATCATGGTCTTCTTCTTCTTCTTGCTGCAACTTTTTCGCCAGTTCCTGTCATATAAAACGAGTTTTAACATTTGCATTTTCACATTAACGAGTAACTATCCTTAAAAAAAAAAAAATATGTATATAAAACTGTTTTAAAGGGTTTCAATAACTGCAAATATCGCTACCTCATCTTTTTCTTCTTGCATACGTCTTTTAAACTCTTGCTGCATAACTTCATCTCCCAATCTCAACTGTAATCTCATCATCTCTTGCAATTCGCGCTCTCTCTGCCTCTCCTCTCGCTCCAGAGAAAGTGCAATCTGCCTCGCAACAAGCGCGTCTCTCTCTTCTCTTTGCAAAAAAATGAACATTTTAGAACAATGATATCTCATATAAAATGTCTTTAAATAACGCAAATCATATTACTAACTGTTGTTGAATGCAAGTTTGATATCTCAGCGCTTCCAATTCCTGTTCGACTTTGGCTCGTGGCAAATCTTCTCTCACCTGTGCATTACGCGTTTTGTTGCCGGTATAATGTTCCTTGACTACAAATCGTATATATAACAGAGAATCATATATTAAAATAAGCCTCTTACAGATCTTACTAGCAGATACAGATATCTTGCATGTGCAAAGCATTCAAATCCTCTTTCGAGCTTCTACGTACAAAGCATACAAAGTATTATTCTATTTTCTATCTTCAACAAGATTATTATTGTATACATTTACATTCTTTTCTCTCTTCGATATACTTTCCTCTTAGCACGAAAATCTCCAGGATCACCTTAAGCTATACTACCCAGTTTTGCTTTAATAAGGTTTCTTTTTCTTTTTTTCCTATGTAATGTTTGTTAGTTGAGATTAATTTGATAAATTTAATTGATAGAAAAAACTTGTATTGTCCTCCCTAAAGTGGCAAACTCGATCAGTCTAGAGCGACCGATCGTCCTAGGACGACTCTAAACGAATCAAACACGAATGTGTAAGCATAAAATTCTTACGTACTTTCCTCGTCCTGAAGTCGATAGGCCAATGCCCCGTCCTCGTGCACCAGCCATTCGCGGCAGACTGCAAAATTGCACAAGTAAAAATTCACATTACGAATGCCAATGCAATGACTAATCGCATGAGGCGAGACACATTCGTTCCAGTATCTTTCGCGGATCTACTAGGTATAAACGTGGGGAGAAGGAAAGAGTGAGCAGGCGGAAGGTAAAATCGAGTCGAGCTTACAGAGGGTCTGGGTCTTTCACGAGAGAAGCGAGACTAAAAAAGCAAGAATAAAAAAAACGTCCATGTCTCTCACCTTCGTTTACACGACCCGCCTTCGGCAGCGTGTCCGAACTTAGCACGGACTTGGCCATTGCACGTTCTCGTCGATCTGACGCGGAGACTTGGCAAAATCATCGACCACTCAGTGTTCATCTGTGTTCACAACCACCTTGCGCGGCGTTGTTTTCTCTCCATCTTGAAACGACTCGGAGGAAACGAAACAGTCGTACCGCCACCGCCTACCATACGAGTGAATGGCACGAATAGTCGCAGTTCGCAGTGTTCGCACTTGGCACGTAACACAACACACATACACAATGACGGTTTACGATCCTCTTTCGATTTCTCACACAGACCTGACACAACGCACGGCCAGAAAAGTCTCCTTACGAATAAAGGCCTTGAAATCTTTTTTCCAAATGTCAAGAGAATTCGTCGTTAGTGTAATGTGAGAAATAGTATCGAATTTCTCTTGTGCCGTTCTGCAGTTTAGTTGAAATAATTTAATGTTGACAATCGAATTTTCATAATTTGACACGCACGCACACGTTGAAAATGTGAGAATGTAGCGATATGTCTAGAAACACAAGTGCCAAGTATACGTACTGCCGTTCTAATTTCTAATGCGAAATACGATTTTGCACAGACCTGACCCTGGCCATCACTGTACACGCACACGCGATCCGATCGGTGCAGGGCAGTGCAGGGTGCCGTGACAAAGCCAACGCTAAATCAGACTACGCGGCCACATCGTCACCACGTTACGAATGTCGTGGAGAACCGTTGCTTTTCGGGACGGATAGTATGGGATAGTAACAGTAAAATGCGCGTAGTAATTGCAATGAATGGATGTCGAACACGCGCGCACGGTGAAAGGGGTGAAACGAGGGCGACTGACAATGAGAGGAGAAAGGAACCTGATCTAACCTAACCTAACCTTACGTTACCGGACCGGGGTCAATGATACCTGATACCGGGGCCATCTATCAATCGAGCTCGAATCGATAGAAACGCCAGTCGCCAGGAGTGCCAGGGTCCAGGTGCTTAGCCACTGCCAGGAGTGCCAGGTCAGACTGTCAGAGCCGAGAGGCACCATCTCCCGGGGCTTGGGCCGCCTGGGGCCCCGCGAGAGGAGGTCGAGACGAACGACGATATAGAGTATCGTGAGAGTGCAAATTTTGCCGCTCTTTTACACGACATTTGCGACTTTTCTTTTCTAGTTTTCAAAGACACGATTGTACCTAAATGAGATTTTTGTGATTATTGAGAAATTGAAATACTCTTGAATTTCATTGCATATAAATTCATTCGCTACCTGTGCGATCTAAATATTTTAGAGTGATATGCATTCTATTATATATTTAATTATTTAAATATCTATTTTACATGTACAATTGCATATATGACGTATTACCAAGTATTAATTTAATTTTGTTTACAAAATATTTACGCAATACATATATACGCGCGAACAATATTTTCCAATATATACATTATATTACATTATTCTTGTGTCACTATTAAGAGCAACATATTGGCCATATTGAAAATATCATTATCCATTGTATTTGATAATTCTGCCAATTTTGCTACGACAACTTGCTCTTCCGAAGCATTTGTATCCAAGCATAAAAAAAACGTTGCGCAATATACTATTGCTGCGCTTAGGAAAAGTATATTTGACTTTAATGACATTAGCTTCCTGGCTACGTGTTCTGCGTTTACAACATCTTTGTGCATGTAATATAAATGAAATTGCGAATATAATCTGTCATGCTGGAAATGTGTACAACTTTGAGTGAGATATGTATTATAAATTGTAAATTGCATGAAGAGAAATAAATTAGATAGAGAAATGTCGAGTGTCCAAACCTTTAAATAAGCCAAATCCAACAAATCTATCGAAATGTTAAATATATTTGGTGTTTCTCCGAGACCTGTCGCCGCCAGAAGAATTTCGATGCAGTGCAATGGTGTGTAAAGGGGCATTTTAAATCCTATCGTTTTGAAAACTTTAATTTCCGAAGAGGAAATCATATTTCGCGTATATTCAGACTCTTTGTCAATCAGATATAGAATATTAAGAATCTAGCAAAACGAGTGGCATAATTTTATCTTAAGATTAATTCAGATTTATCATGACACTTAAATCTCTCACAAAGCATATTATTTTTCAATGTACTTGCGATATTCCTAAAGTACTGGAATGAGAATCCATTTTGCATGCCAATTGAAAGCAAGACATTAGACTTAATTTGATTTGATTAGATGTTTTCTTGCAAACTTTAAGCCACAATGCTTCGGACGGATCATTCGCAATCTCAGTCTTGTAAATCTCCCAAAAGTGTTTATACATGAATCTGTCGTACAGTTGAATGGCCATATACTTGATATTTGGCTCTAGCTCCAAGTATTCCGCTATCTTGAAGGCAGCTTTCACGGTAGATGCTGGAAGCGCTGATTACAATAAAATTTAAAATAATTATTGCGGCAGAGCGATACCGTTATTCGCGAACCAGATTCCCAAACCAACGTCGTTTACGATCTCTTGCTTCATCGCGCGCGCGCACGCGCGCGCGCGTCACATGTAAAATATCTACTCTCTCGTTGCCTACCTACAAACGGCATGGCAAAATCGGTTGCGTCAGCAATCTGCTCCTGCTCCGTCTGTTCTTTCATAGTTTGTTGAAGATGTTCCACCCAATCGTGAATCAATGGTTCTAGCAACAAGTTTAACAATCAATTTAACATTCAAATGAAAATATCAAGTGTAAACCTTCCATCTTTTACAATTAAAACACGTTCTCCCGTTCTGCATAGTTGCGCATAGGTGATGTACAATATTAATTCGCTATTTATACTTCTTCACACCTTCTTGGATACAATATACTTTGATTAAACTACATACAAAAAAGAATATTCATATGTAATATAGGTATATGCACCAGGGACAATGTATATATGTATAACCGTATATATTGTTTTCCTTGATAATAAATAAAAACGCAAAATATATGCAAATTATCGAAATTGTCTATTGAAAATGAGTAAATGCAATTACCAATGTAAGCTGTATCTAGATCCATTCTAACCACGTAATGGAAAAATGTGTAGATAATACTATTTATATTTATAAATTAGTACGCGCCATTATGCGTCGACGTCATAAAACATCACAAAATAAGATAGAAACAGACAGGACGCGTCAAGCAGCGAGCAACAACCAATCAGCGAAGCGATATTTTCTACGCCACTGTGAATATCGCCTCGCTGAATGGTTTGCTGCTCGCTGCCTGACGCTTGACGCGTCCTGTCTGTTTCTACCTATAGATTTACTCTCGATAAAGAAAAGAAAAGAAAAAAGTTTAAAACTCACCGTAATTCGGTGAGTTTCGGAACACATTCCATTATCTGGGGTCTATTACGTATCTTGGAGCGAGTGAAAATGGGCGCATTCAGCAGGACAAACCGCTTAGTAGCAATCGAGTGTGATTGGCTGCGTTCAGCAGACTCAACAGTTGAGCAACGTTACTAGATTTATCTATATTATATCTTCATTTATTATAGAAAATCTAGTAACGTTGCTCAACTGTTGAGTCTGCTGAACGCGGCCATTTATTATAGAAAATCTAGTAACGTTGCTCAACTGTTGAGTTTGCTGAACGCGGCCATTGGCTCTTACTTTTAGAACCAACAAATCAACGTCGAGATTCAGCGGAAAATCTAGTAATGTTGCCCAACTCTTGAGTCTGCTGAATGCGGCCATTCACTCCCAAGATACGTAATAGGCCCCCTAATTTGTTTTGTAGGGATAAGTAGGAAACGAATTCTCCAATTGGACGTCCGATGAATTTCAAAACACAAAAAAAACTACTGGCCTTCAGTCCGTGATTCAACTATAGAAATGTAATTTTCTAACTACAAGTGTTTTATTCAGAGACATTTATACATTGGAGCATAACAAACGGTTATGCCTGTTACTCATCCGTTTCATTGTTTTCGCTTGGCTTCGGCTTAGGACGCAGCTTCGCTTCTGGATACTTTTCAGTCAGAAAACTATGCAATGCTCCGTACTCCGCCATTAGCTTTATCCTCGTTTTATCAAAATGCCTCAATCGTTCCAGTTTTACTAATTTTGTTTGCCAAGATGGATGTTTAGTATAGAATGGTGGATATTTCTTTTTTTGCAATATTACTTTACCACCCAAAACATATTGAGTAAAATCGAGGATCTCGTGGGACGCCACTTCTTCTGACTTTCTAACTTCCGATGGTGAAGCGATCACTACTGGATAGTTTCCGTTTTCCGATTTAAACTCAACCAAGTGCAATCGTTTTTCATCCGCTAATTGTTGATATGATTTCTGCAAACGTCCTCATTTTATTCTCGGATCAATTTGTAATATAACGCAATGACTTTTGACCTTTTGTCATGTGTCTCTTATTATATCAAACTCTATTTGACTCTATGAAATAAAAGGCCAAGTTCTATCGTCTACGTTTGTACATTTCCAAAGTATCTGATTAAATAAATTCCAAATCCATTGTCAATTATTCGTAATTCAAAGATTATAATAATAACAACGTTTTACATGTAAACGTCTAAGAGAGACAGAGAGAGAGAGAGGGGGGGAAGTGGGGGAGAGAGAGAGAGAGAGAGAAAGGGGGAATTTTATATATGTATATATATATGTATATACATATATACAGGGTGTCCCATGACTCGAGGTCCATACATTAAGGGCGTGTTATTAAAGTCATTTCGAGTTGAAATTGTTTAATAAACATATGTCCGTAAATGCTTCCTAACAGAACTACAACCATTGAAAGTTGATGTGAATATTTGAAACATTTTCTGTCAGTCTGGTATTGTTTTATTAATTCTTGTCTTATTGCTTTTTAATATGTTTATTAATAATTGTCTTATTTATTAATAAGATGAAGGATTAATTAAAGCTCTAATACTTAAGTATCTATATGGTGTTAACGGGCTAAATAAGAGCCAAGCGCGGTAATTGGTGCGCAATGAGTGTTGAGATATTTTTTTTGAAGAGTTTTTTGTTCGTACGTTTCGGTCCTAAGGTTTGGACCATCCTCAGCATGTGTTGAGTGTGCGATGGTCAAGACCGTGCCGTATCTCGTCCGATTTGTTATAAATGAATTCCGTCGTATTCAGGTTCTAGCCGTGAAAAGACGCATTCAAAAAAGGGGGAGCGTGGTTGTTAATGTCCTTTATGGTATTGATTACTGCGTTGATCGGACGAGGTACTGTCAGCTACAAGGAACAATTCGCAACTGGTCCGATCAACGCAGTAATCAATACCATAAAGGACATTAACAACCACGCTCCCCCTTTTTTGAATGCGTCTTTTCACGGCTAGAACCTGAATACGACGGAATTCATTTATAACAAATCGGACGTGATACGGCACGCTCTTGACCATCGCACACTCAACATATGCTGAGGATGGTCCAAACCTTAGGACCGAAACGTACGAATAAAAAACTCTTCAAAAAGAAATTCTCAACACTCATTGCGCACCAATTACCGCGTTTGGCTCTCATTTAGCCCATTAACACCATATAAATAATTAATAAGAAATTCTCCTGGCATGGTGGAGTGAGCTGTTAGATCACTTTTACGCAGGGCAAGACTTTGTATTGAATCTGCAGGAGATATTTTTGAACAGAATTTGCAATACATTTGTAAATAAACAAGTTAAATTAAATGTCCTTTTTCTTTCCTTTTTCAAATATTCACATCAACTTTCAATGGTTGTAGTTCTGTTAGGAAGCATTTACGGACATATGTTTATTACTTAAACAATTTCAACTCTAAATAACTTCAATAACACGCCTTTAATGTATGGACCTCGAGTCATGGGACATCCTGTATATATATACAGGGTGAGTCATTTTAATTAACGCACGCAATTATTTCGGAAACAAAGCATTTTAGAGAAAAATGTTTCAGACAAAGTTGTACGGTTTCGAGGGGCACATAAGATGGTATCATTAGTTTGACCTTGAATAGTTGCTTGAAGGTCACATGAAGGTCACCTTCAATTTTTTAAATGGAGCCGCCTACTTTTTTATTGCATGTTCTTGTAGCGTATCTCGAGGGCTTTCCAAAACACTATAATAAAGTTATTTTTCATTAAGTACTTTCCAAGTTATGAGGCTTGAAAGTTACAGTATTTTGACATAAAATACAAAATATCTTGTAAAACATTCATTTTTTTATACCAATTG
>NJRL01001109.1:34836-54404 GCA_003063815.1 Aphaenogaster rudis
ACTTAAGAAATCGACCAATCACAATCAAAATTGCGGTCTTATTTTTAGAATGCTCGACTGTGATTGGTCAATATGCTTAAATCTTACGACTTAAATCTCATTGTAGACACCGCTTTAAGTGTTGACTTGAGACTTGACTATGAATACGAGCCTTAGTCCGTTCTTATTTCAAGACCGTCTTAAGTAGCGTCTTAAGACGCTAATACGGCTCTGTGATTGGTTCATGACATCTTAAGATTGTACTTAAGATGGTCTTAAATATAAAGCGGTGTCTACAATGAGATTTTAAGTCGTAAGACTTAACATATCGACCAATCACAGCTGAGCATTCTAAAAATAAGACCGCAATTTTGATTGTGATTGGTCGATATGTTAAATCTTATGACTTAAAATCTCATTGGGTGCATCCAGATGCACAACCGCTCACTTTAGCTCTAAAGGAATATGCCAATCGGATGCAAGAGCTCACTGAGCGCTCAGTGAGCGGTTGTGCATCTGGATGCACCCATTGTAGACACCGCTTAAGAACGGACTATGGGTGCGTTCCAAAACGTACTACAATAACTAAAAATCTATAGTTTACGTTACGTATGCTATTGAGTTTTAGTTAACAGAGTAGAATTTTGGAACGCAACCTATGAATACCGGCCCGAGATTCCGTTTTCCGAATTTCCGACTATGGGACAGCTTTAAGCCGTAATCAGACTAGAGATTGAGATTGAGATTGGATTGGAATTTGACCAATCAAAGCAAAGCTTACTAAACATGAGATTGGTTTTCTTTCTCCGGATTGGTTAAATTCCAATCCAATCTCAATCTCTAGTCTGATTACGGCTTTAGGGAGCTGTCCCATGCAGGACAGATTTTTGGAAAACGGAATCTCGGAATCATTCTGATTGGTTAGCCCCATGGGGCACAATACAAGCCCCATGGGACTAACCAATCAGAATAATTCCGAGATTTCGTTTTCCGAATTTTCGACCTGCATGGGGAAGCACCCTTAAAAAGGTGCGAATTGAAGGTTTCGATGGAAACTAGACCAATCACGGTTTTCGTTCGATACGGGCCTTAAGGAGCTGCGTGCGCACGTTGGAGGTGGAGGTGGAGGAGCACGCGTCAGCACGCGAGCACGTGCGATCCTAACCTCGGTAACTTGGTCCAACTGTTTTTGGGGTGACCGACTGACCGCGTAGCTCAGTACGAGTAGCGGCTGACTGGTAGTCAGTGGATAGCAGGTTCAAAGCCTGGCCCTCACCTCACGTATATACGAGTTTTTAATCTCGGAATTTTTCTGATTAAGCGTTGAATGACCGTTAAAGCCCGTTCCGGGCTGGTTGAAAACGCGTGTCCGTGAGGCACAAACCCAAAGAAAAAAAAAGTCCAACTGTTTCACTGATCGTTAAACAAGTATCCTTGGCGAGTCAGTCTCCGCAAGTTTGGAAAATTTCAAAAGGCTCTTCTTTCTCTTTTTAAGGAAAAAGTAAAAGGAAGATGGGCAAGTTAGCGCCTCGTTTGGCAAGTAGAAAGAAGGCGAAGCGATGGGCGAAGGGTCAGAGTTCCAGTTCCAATCCGGCGATCACGAAGCACCGGGAGCAAGCCGCTGGCATGTTTTTCAAGGATCTCGCCGGCACGCCGGGTATCACGAAGGAGGACTTACGGAAGCACGATGCCATTCAAGGCATTCAGCCGCATTTCGCCAAGCTCGACATAGACGAGGATCGGCACGAAGAGAGCACCGTGGGTGGAGACGGGACGGTGAATACGTGCGACACGTTCGCCACCAATTACAGCAGTTGCTCCAACCTTTCCTTCGGCAGGTTCCTCAGTCATTTTCAGTCGAGCTCGATCGTACACAAGGAGATGCTGGCGGTGCTGGCGGCTGTCACGGAGGTCATCAAGCAGAACGGTGGTAACGAAAGCTCGACGGAGTACTTTGCCGCATTGATGAGTACTTTGGAGGCGGTGGAGGACGACACCTCCGTAGCCGCGACGATCTCTCTGCTCGGGATGTGTCTGAGAACGGTACCTAGGAACGTACTCAATTTGCAATTTGGGGCGACGAGTCAGGCTCTCCTTCGGATTCTGTCGCGGTACGTCGTTGGCGAGAATCATCTCGTGCCGCGACATTGCATAGGCTGCCTGTCGGTGTTGTTGAGAGCACAGGAGGCTGCCGTTTGGATGAATTCTTCGACGATACAAGTACTGGACGCTATATTGTCCTTTACCACCCATGCCAAGCCCAAGGTACGCAAGTCCGCCCAGCACGGGATATGTGCCATTCTAAAGGGATATGGCGATTCTAGCGACGTAACGAGGAGCGAGATGGAGAGGCCGCCGATGGACGCGCCGACTCATCATCCGGCCGCGGGACAAGTCGCGACGCATTGCGTCGCGCAGTTGGACGCCGCTTGTGAGCCAGGATCGTCGTTAGGAGTAACTACCATTCTGCACATCCTTACGCTGCTCAAGGACATAATGCACCAGTTACCAAAGTCACACGTAAAGACCATCTGCGAACGTCTATTGAGTATCATGACATTGAAAAACGTATTGATAACATCGTGCTGTCTGCAAACGCTGCACGGATTGTTTGTTATGAGGCCGTCGGAGGCGACGTTACCTTTCCCGATAAACGCGAATATCGTTAAAGCCCTTTACGATTATCAGCCATCCGCGAACGACACGCAGCCAACTTTGGCGTGGTTGGCCGTCATGCGGGAGGCTCATTGCAACCTGGCGCATCTGGCCTCGTCGGGGCTGTACTCGGCCTCCGCGATCTTCTCGACGTTGGACCACGTTACGCCGGAGATGCTCGACAGATGCATCGGGCTCTTGCTATCCAACGAGACGGAGATCGTATCCGGCGCGTCGCATACCATCAAAGCCATTCTACAGGAGTGCGTGGCGCCTCTTTGCGAAAACGAGGAGCGAATCGGCGAGTACGAGCCCATCTTGAGGCGCATCGTCGAGACGATGCGCAAGACGCTGAGTTATCGGTATCTCGGAGCCTGGCGCCACGTTCTCCACCTTACAGCCGTGCTCCTCCAAGTCACCGGCAAGCTGAAGCTCCAGGAACTCGCCAACGTCGTCGAGACCGTAGGGAATTTGCGAGACTCGCACGATTTTGCGTACAACCGCGACGCGGAATACGCTATTGGAGCAGCGATTCGGGCTATGGGGCCTCGAGCCGTGTTGAATATCCTGCCGCTTCGAACCGACGAGAACACGATAAATCTCAGGCGGAGTTGGATGATCCCGTTGCTAAAAGACTGCCTGACGGGCGGCACTATCGCCTTCTTCAAGGACGTCTTACTGCCGATCGCCCTGCGATGCGAGCAAGTAGCCAAGGGGTCTCCCGCGGACGGAAAGACGTACGAGTGCTTGATAACGCAAATCTGGTCGATCCTGCCGAGCATATGCAACGACACTAGCGACGTCAAGGACAACTTGAAGCATATCGCCAAGCTGTTGGGTATGGCTATCAGCGATCGGAGGGACCTGAGGCTGTCCGCGATGGCGGCTCTGAGAAAGCTGATCGGCAAGGCGACGCGGAACACCGACCGAGAGGATATCGCTGAGCTCGCTCGCTTCGCCAAGAATTACCTACCGATCCTCTTCAATCTGTATACGACGAGAGCAAGCGGCACGGACGAGGAGGGAGCGCGTCTCGCCGCGTTCGACACGATCAAGACTTACATGACGATCACGAGCGGCGAGTTGGCCAATGAGCTGTTCGATCGAGCGCTGAGCAAGCTCGACGAGCCCGATGCGGACGACTTGTTCAAGGAGAGCGTTTACGATCTGACGAGAGCGTTGATCGGCTATACGGACGCCGACAGATTGAACAGGTATTACGACGCCCAGTGCGTGCCATTCCTCAAGGATACCTCCGGTACCAAGCGGAAGGAGCAGAAGAAGGCTTACCGCTTCCTCGAGGAGATATGCGACAGCGAGAGGGAGATTTGCAAGCGATTCCTGCGGGAGCACCGACGCCAGATCCAAAGGACGCTGATCGCGTCGGCGACCAGCGTGATCAAGACGAGTAGAGGAGCGCGTCTGCGGTGCCTGGCGCATCTCGTCAGAATACACCCGCAACTCGAGAGGACCAAGTTCCTCGAGGCCATCGTGCCGGAAGCCGTGCTCTGTGTCAAAGATATAAACGAGAGGTGCCGCGACGCGGCGTATCAGCTGCTCAACACGATCGCCGAGAGATTTCTGAGCGATCCCGAGCATCTCAGGGACTACGTGGACATGTTGACGGTGGGCTTGGGCGGTGAGCGAGCATACGTTTGCGCCAGTCTCCTCACTCTGGCGTCCATCACTTATCATCACAACGACTCTCTGGACACGGAAATCGTTCGAGAGATCTTGGGACACGCTTGCACAATTCTGACAAGTCCCACGAGAGAGATGGCCGAGTCTGCGTTGTCCTACGTCAAGGTGTACATCAACGTGACGCCGTCCGGCGTGATGGCGCCGATGTTGCCACGGATAGTCGACGCCCTGTCGCAAATGAGCGAGGACTGTAAGCGTCACTTTCGACAAAAGATGCGAGACATCTTTACCAAATTGATAAGGAAGTACGGCATAGGGCCGATATCGAGTATGGTGCCGGTCTCGGATGTGATCCTGCACAAGAGACTGAAAAATATCAACAAGCTAGAGGATGCGAAGAGGAAGAAGCGGGAATTCGAAAAGACGAGGAAGCTAGAGCGGAATAGCGACGAGGAATTTGACGCCAAGAGGAGACCTAAGAGCATCGAGGAGATACTGGCCGACAGCGACGAGGAGTTTGAAGCTACGGAGAACGAGGGAGCAAAGATGAATAGGAAAAGAACGCCGAGGAAGGATGTTTGGATTCAGGAGAATGAAGATGACATAGTCGATCTTGCAGATCCCGCAGCTGCTAGAAATATCACAAGTTGGTTTATAGCGAATATTTGCACGCGGTTTTCCCAACAAATCTCTCTCTCTCCCCCCCCCTCCCCCCACAGTCAATTCAATTCAGTTTCATCAATTTTCCATCTTTCCTCTAGTTCTTTTTTGTTCGGTCGATCGAAGAAAGAATCAAACTGGATTTTAATCAACCGTCTTTGTTAATCGAGTTGAATTTTGAAATTTGATATATATTACGATACGTTTTCTCTATTTCTGTTTAGAGACAGATAAAACTAGCAAGGAACCGGGAGAATATAAAGCTCATTTAAAAATTTCTAGCTAATGTTCATGGATCGTCTTGCGGTAATCAATCTGTGTTTCATTTGTACGCTTTAGCTACACAACCGGGCGTGTCAAATCCAAAGATTTCAGAGAAGAAAGTAAAGGATCGTGGCTTTGCGATTGCACCTGACGGTCGTTTCATCATCAGAGACGATTACGAGAAGAACGACAGCGACGCGGAAGAAAAAAATAAGAAGAGAAAAACTTCTTTCCTCCAGAGTGATTCAGAAGACGATTATAGTAAGTACTTTGTAATTACTTTGTTTAAACAAAAGTTTTCACATCATAATGAGATATACATTTCTACTTCATAGAAGACGAAGATGATGCATCGGTAGTGACCGCCGCCGGCAAAAAACGTAAATACAGCGAGAGTATGTTGGACACGATGAGCTTAAAGAGTCAGTCAATGTCGAGATATCGAGGTAAATTTGCAAGTTTTTGCAATTATTACAGAGTATCCCACAAAACTATTGACAAACTTATTTAACTTAAAGAGAAAAGTGTCTTTTATACAAATCCTTCAAGACAACACAATTCCTTTAAGGAATAAAAAAATTTAAGACGATATGTATATGTGACAAGTGAGAAATTGGACTTGCGAGTCTTATAATAACGATTCCTATAACAGCATCGATAATATGTATTACGACGATAATGAGAACAGAAAATGTTTCGTTGTGCAATGAATAAATTGTTGTAATAAATAATGAATGATTTATTGCTATTGTGCTGGCTAAATACTCAATATTAACTTTTCTCTTTAATTTCAGCTGGTGGATCGGGTATTCATCGATCGCTAAAAACGAGAAAAGTAGACTGTGAACCTGGTTCGGAATATCGTGCGACAAAGGCCAGAGGAGATGTTAAGAGGAAGGATAAACCAGACCCCTATGCATACGTACCCTTGACGAGGTCTATATTGAACAAAAGGTCAATAATAGATAGCTTTAGTCGTATATCTGTTGTACGTATATATTATTCTCGATTTATTGATATATTAATAAATTGAACATTTGCACTTTACAGAAAGAAGAAGAAAAATGTGGGCAAATTTCAGAGTATAGTTTCTGGAGCGAGAAAGGGCGCACGTACAGGTATGCGGAATAAGCGAAGAAAGCATTAGAGACGGATAACAGATTAATCAATAATCATAATATTATCTAACTTGTATAGATGTGTATCATATAATTATTATTACATAATTATATTTTCAAATGTATGTATATATGTATGGTTGAAACGTAACCAACACTCCCCCAATGGACTAATTCAGGTGATATGTGAATATATCGAAAGGGTTAACATATCTTTACTCGCGATCCTTTACCGTCGTTGCTCTTAATGCTCCAATTATACACAAAGGACATAGGATCTCTGGTTTAAACGTGTGAGATAACATATTTTCTAAATATTGCGAGGTACATGGAAGAATTAACGACGGAGATGTCAATAATTCAGTTTCCATCGTCGGGATAACGTCTGTTTTGTATAGAGAGATTGGAAAGTGGTGTCCGCAAGTAAATATCATATTGTCTTCTTCCATTGTAAGTAAGTGATTTACGGCATCCGAGTCCTATTTTAATATTTAAAAAAAGTTTATTGTGTAAAGCACGCTAATGTAACTAATGAAAACCAACTATAATTAGTATCACACACACACACGACGGTCTTATCTGAGAGATCATCATCTCAACAAAATATTACCTTAACGTGTGCAAATAATCTGGAATCTTCCATTTCAGAAAATACTGTACTGACGATACCTGCCATCATTTGTTCTGGATTATTATTTTTACTTGCACCTGGATATCCGTTTAAAGGTGCTCCATAATTATCCGCCATTAAAGAGGAGAAAATTTTAACGTATTCCGGCATAATATCATCTGAAATAATTATAGTTATCCCTCTTACACCAACTAATTTCATTATTCTTCAAAAGTACTTTGAAAGACAAAAGATATGCTAGTAACCTTCATCTATACGCTGCATTAACATTGATAGTACTTGAAGATAGAATTTGACTGAGAATAAATTGTTTGCGCACCAATCCTTCCCTTCATCGTCGTACTTGCTTACATTCAAGTATCTTCCAGTCGCATCCTGACTGTAAAACAATAATGATTTTAAAATACGAAAAAGTGTTCTCCATCAATTCGTCTCATCCCATTCCAATTTCGACGCCATCAGGGATTCCCAAACTACTCATACTTCCTCTGCAGTCGGATTGCAATTTTAGTATACCATCACGGATCTTGTATATTTTACTTTCTCTTGTTCGTCAATTCAGGAAGATGCTTAATACTAGAGCCAAATAATTTAAGTTTTTAGGATGAGTTTTGGAATCCCTGCATCACTAAATAAATATATCACATTCAAAAGAGTCGTATGATAAGAAAAACACAAGCTGCTGTTGTATAAAGCTGCGGCAAGATGCAATATCCGACTTACCAAAAAAGTAATAATCCGAGAGGGTAATAAACGATATGTATATGTTCGAGAAAAATATTCTCCAAACTTTGCATCGGTAAATCGTGCTCGATCCAAAAACCAATTGCACTTTGTAATATTTCACATTTCACGGTATTTGCTTCATTATTGATACTTTTCAAATAAAACTTCAGTGCTTTTGTGGTTTCGTTGATCACGTAATTCCTTTGAGAACGTGAGGATACTTTGTCCGAGAACACTGTCTTCTTTTCATATACGTCGCACCAATTCGTTTGATCGCATCGATTGTCATTGACGTTTAACATTGTTTTCGTGCAGACCGGTCGAGTTGAATGTTGCGCCGAGTTACGAGTGATGTTTTTATGCTGCAGCAGCGAATCGTTTTCATTAAAAATTAGATCTTCAATCCATTCCTGTTGTTCGCCTTCGTTAGCATTATATTCGGGGTCGGAGTGATCTGCGTTAACATTCGGCGAGGGATTGTCGTTTTTTCGAGTTCTGCATAATTCTTCTAGACCACCTTGACAATCGAAAGAGTATAATTCTTGTGCGAGTGTTTGCAAATTATTTAACGATCTACTCGTAGAAATTTTCGTCCAGCTTCGAGCAACGCTGTTTTCCAAGGATTCCATGAGATTCTTCTCTGCTTGTCTATTAAATAATTCAGTGTTCCTCTTGATATTGCGAGACGACATAGAATCCCTCATCACATCCACGTTTTGTGAACCAATTTCGATTGTGGATTCTATTCTTTCATGTGAAATTTCCGACATTGGAAAATTTCTGGGTGACTGAAGGCTCAATTTATGCAACATCTTCAACTGATAAGTGAAAGCAGCCAGAACGTTATTTTCTAACGTTGCTATTTTAGAACACGCTTGATAATTCTCCAATTCAATACACTGCAACGGTAAAGGCCCACCTTGTAATTGTTTTAATAGCAGTATCGTTGCGCGCTATATTTTACTTCAAATTAAAATTTAAACATCCAATGCAACATACTTGATTGTAAAGCTAGTGTCACACACACACACACACACACACACGCACGCACGCATATAATTATATATATATAATGTGTGTGTGTGTGTGTGTGTGTGTGTGTGTGTGTGTGTGCGCGCGCGCGCGCGTGCGTGCGTGTGTGTGTGTGACACTAGCTTTACAATCAAGTATGTTGCATTGGATGTTTAAATTTTATATATATATATACCATTTCGCAAAAAAGAAAAAGAAAGCTTAATGATATCTCATGTTGCGTTTTTCTCGATGGAAGAAGACAAATCGATATAAATATATTAAAAATTAATCTACATTATAAATTTATGTTTCTATTTAAAAGATTTCACTATCTGCGAGATATGGAAGATGTGTTATTTACGAGAGATATTAATTTGACTGTAATTTGATTGAACGAGATTAAAACGATATTTTCTTCTTTTTCTGAACCTCATTGTTATGCCATACCTTCTATCAATCATTAGACAGAGCGATCAACCAACCTTTTCTGTAATATTGGCGGAGTTATATAAACTGTAGAAATGTTCCAGAACATAATGAAGCGTTAATTCCCCAGGTGATTTTTCGATAACGCTCAAAGGACGGACGAGTCCGGCGAGAGAAAACGCGTCGTTAGATCGATAAGATATCACCGGAGTAGAAATACCAGGTACTTGACTAGGAACATCCAAGGCTATGTGCAACGCATTTGGGAACCGTACTATTCGCTTCGATGATTTCAACAATACGAGTTTATCGTCGGCATCGCGTGTCTCTTTCGCAGGAATGCGACCCAATTGCGCTCTGCTGTTATTACCCCAAGCTAATACCGTACCTCCTAAAAAACAAATTGCATAACATTTATAATGATACATTTTTATTTTCAACTCGTTAAAAACAGAGAAGAGTGGTTATAATATAAAGAAATTCAATTGAACCGCCAATTATTTCCATTTCTTAATCAGATTTAATTAGTTTTAAATAGATTGGAATAATCATATCAAGTTAATTAATAACTTGATTAAATTAGATTGAATTAGATAAATTCAAGACAAGATTATTTGTGTGCCAAATGTTTTGGTTTTAAGACAAATAATTTAGATGTGAGAAGGCAAATAATTAAAAAAATAATAAGGACATTATACACACTCGCACACACACATACATATATATATATATATATATATATATATATATATGTGAGGCGTTCTCTGTCAAAAAGGCCACTCCCCCCTGCCCACTTCAATTTTTAAGATAAAATACTCTAAAAAGGCTTAAAATTTTCGTTGAAATATCTATTTTTCGATGCCGTATGGCCTTTTTGAAAATTCAAAATGGCGGACCCAGAATCGCGACTAGAATGGAAAAAGCCATTGGAAAAATTAATAATATCGTGAATAAACCTGCAGGATGTGACGTGGACGTAGCGGGGGTCTGATCTAATAATAATATTATATCTAATATTATAGACTGATGTGCTAAATAGATGCATCTGCTAAATTGTGAATATTCTAATCTAACAAATAAATGCAAAAGCTAATAACAAGTCGATTTTAATGATCTAATATTCAACTTTATTCAGAAAAAAATTTCTTCCCAAGATCAAGTGATCGCTCTGGCATAAAGTTATATAGAGGATTGTGATAGAAACAAAAATTTTGCTTGCAGGTCGCTATCAAAGTACCTAATATTACAAAAAATCCGAATTTTTCTGAATTTTTCCATTCTAGTCGCAATTCTGTCCGCCATTTTAAATTTTCAAAAAAGCCATACGGCATCAAAAAATAGATATTTCAACGAAAATTTTAAGCCTTTTAGAGCATTTTATCTAAAAAATTGAAGTGGCCTTTTTGACAGAGAACGCCCCATATATATATATATATATGTATAGATCTTGTTTCTTTATAACCTGGTTGTATCGCAACTGTATAATCATATCCACAAGCAATCCCAACAGCGTTAATTACAGGATTGATTCTTTCTTTATTCAGACCAGCATTCCCTATATGCACCGATTTTGACGAGTCATTGATATTCCCATTGTTCTCAGGCACATTTCCGTTATTTGCTAGTGAATCATTCGACTTGGCGCCAATATTCAAGTCCCGTTGATTTTGCATTCTTTTAAAATCATTGTGTCTAGGAGGTATTTGTGCAAAAATATTGGCTGAATTATAATATAAAGGCGTTGGTATTGGCACTTCTCGCCGCGTGCCGTTACCTATCTGACCATCCAGATTGCGGCCCCATGTATATAAAGAGCCATCTTTCGTTATCAATGCATTATGATGACAGCCAGCTGATATCTAGATAATCAAATGACCACAAGTTACATCACATTTATTCACACAACTACATAAAGTATGCAGGATTCTTTTTTACTAATGTCACGCGAGCTAATGTTATCCATGTTTAGTTTAAAGATACATAAATATTTGTCATATTACTAGACTAAGTACAGCACATCAATTTCAGGCTACTTATATTACGAACCTGAGTAATTAGCCCTTTTACCAAACTTGTATCAACAACACATGGTTTTAAATGTGCTTGACTCTCCTCGATCAAATCAAAGTTTCTCAAATCTGCGTTTTCAGTCTCAGGTCTCTTTTGCGTTTCTATATCAGAAGTAATCGTTTCTGTCTGAGCAGATTTGGTTTGCACACCATCCTCCAAAAATTCTTCTTTCATTTCTTCGTTTCCATTTGTAGCATCACTTGGTATCTTCTCCAATTTCGCCAAAGTTTTACTCTTTTTCTCATTAGCATCTTGTTGCTCTAGTATACGAGTCTTCTTTTGCGCTTGTGCTTGCAATCTAAGAACCTGAGGACTCGCACCCCATATGTATAACTTGTTCGTATTACTGACAGCTAGCTATAAACAGAATATAGAATAGAATACGCGTGTGAAATCGCTGTTATTTATGGCATTACAAATATGGAGATTTATTACAAAACACAACCAGTGGTTTTAATATGGTATAGTCTGTGTTAAAAAAAAGAAATGAAACAAAACGATCAAACCCTATTAGTTACATGATGCACACACACACACACGCACGCACGCACGCACGCACACGCACACACACAAGTCACGTGTGTCATTTATTGACTTACATTATGAAAGTATCCGGTATTTATAAGCGTTATCCCATCTGGTAACGATACTTTTGTCGGGATAGAACTTTTGGCATTACCACCTGTTCCTAATTGACCAAGAATATTACATCCGAAGGCATACACAACACCGTCTACCGATAATGCCAAAGTATGCGCGTATCCAGCGCTAATATATCCCACGACTACACCAAGTAGAGCTTTGACCAAAGATGGTGTAGCCTTTTCATCAGTGTTACCGTGACCCAGTTGGCCATGAACACCCCAACCCCACGTGAATATTCTGCCATCTGCGGTTAATGCTACAGAATGATACTGTCCAGCTGCTGCATCGACAATAATTTCTTGTGCCAACGAAATAATTAATTCCGGGCTCGAACATTGCAACACCTTGCCGAGTCCTAACTGGCCAAATTGACTAGCTCCCCAAGCGTAGATTCCATTGTTAGTAACCGCCAGGGTATGGCAATGTCCACATGATACACTGAAAACTTCAATCTTCATACTTTTGAAAAAGCATACGGCGTGAGGTGGCCCATACCGCAAAACGCTAGAGCCAGTACCTAGTGGTTTCATCAACATGTATGAAGAAATTAGATAATTATTACAAATAAACTCGATAACTGAGTGATCAAGTAAAGAGAATCCAAATGGCCAACAAGCACAAAAGATCGTAATATAAAAACATGTGTCAATCTTCGTCTTCAATCATCTTTAATCTGTACAATACACAAGTGAAAACTTTTAGACGTAAAAGTGTAGCAAAGTTGCCAAAAAGTCTCGAAAAATGTAGTCAAAATTATATATGAATTCACAAAATTTACACATCTTGATGCGAGAATATAAGATAGAATATTCAACATAGGTACATATCTCAAGTAGAACAACTTTTCAATTGTTTTTACTACTTTTCTCGCTGTTCTTCTGTCATGTGATTCCAACTGCGTTCTTTCAAAACTTTTAGAAATCATTTTACATCTTGTTTGTATTCGACAAAATTTTTATAAAAGATGTCTACACTCTTCCAAGAGATTGAGGATAATCGAAGATGAAGTTTGATGTGTCGGTCTTTCGACATTCAGTAGGAGACCTTTATCTTATAGTCGTACCTTTACTTTATATTCGGCTCACACTGACCATATGAATTTCTTTTTTTAAGATATGTGTACTATCATATGTGTTTTGAGATGTATGTACTATTATACATATTTATTTTATATATTTCACAATATTTGCTATTACACTTTATAAAACCTGCAAATATACGTACCTAAACAACCTTGTACTGAACTTCCCCAAGTATAGATATTACCATTTCTAATTAGCGCAACGTGAGAAAATCCAGTACTTAACGATCGTCTCTTAAAATCAACATGTAGAATCATTTCCGAGTATTCCTGTTCAAATCAAGATATAAAGTTGTAATTATAAATCAATCCAATAATTTCACAGAGATACGAAATTTGGCAAATGAAAAACAAGACTGAACGATCAGGATACATCATATCATATCCTCTCCACAATCAAAAAGATTAAGCACTCATATATATCGTAATCTTTTCTCATTTCAACAAACATTCAAATATCCAAATTGAATTAATAGTGTTTTGTATTACGCTAATTTGGTGTAAACGGGATTTCATTATCTTTGCCAGAAATTGTTGGCAAGACTTCAGAGTATAATATCGTAACTGAAAATAAAAATTCCCGAGGGAGACTTTGACAAAATGTTTCGAAATATGTAGAAACAAGAGATTAACGAAATCCATCATAATCTCCACGAGTTCCGAGTTCTGTAATCTTTCAATAATAAAAGCTTTTCTGTACTACAATCTCGTTTCTTCTTTACCAAACACACGGAACATAGATTGGAATTACCTTGCTTACCTCCGGCAATTGCACATCATATAAAAAAGTGAATGTGGAATTAGGATTTAATAATCGTTTCTTATGAATAAGAGTCAACAAAACTAGTATAAACGTTTCTATTATCTCCTCCACGAGGGTATCAGGCTGATCCTATAAAATGTTTACGTTATTAATAAAGATGTTTTGAAACCACTCTTCAAAGATATCCTTTTTACCACAGATTCCTTGACTGATTTGGAAACAATCTTTCCTTCACGAAAAAGTTGCGAAAAGGCATTTGACTTTCTTGAGAAGGGGAATAAGCGGCTTTTTTGCGAATTAAGCCTCAGTAGAGAAAATAGATAACAAAAATGTATTCTTTAATTACGAGCTATAAAAAGGAATTGTAATTTAAGGTTTAATTAGTTACAGAAATGTACAATGTCAAAAATTGAAATCATATTCCTTGACATTCTCACTAGGAAAATTAATTGGTTAAAAATCCGTAGTTAGAAGGACATCCGATTACTTGAAGTACCTCTGTCAGGATATCACACATGGATAATACTCCAAAATTCGCGCGATTTTCCCTTAATGAAATTTTTATCTGGTGCTCTATTTGTCTTTTAATATTTTTTAAAAATATAAACATCTTGATTTATCTGAAATATCTTGGTAATAAAGGGTCAAATCGAAAGTTGTTTAAGTACATCTGGCATTAATCAAAAAACAAAAATTCTTTCATATATTAACAACTTTGAAAGTTTATTTGCGAAAGCTTCTCTTTATTCTAAATAGCCCAGATAATTCAAGAACTAATCATTCATACTATGAATGATTAGTGCGCGAATTTTGAGAGCATCCCATATGCCAGAAACTTAATACTCACAATATTACCCGTAGAATCTATAGAATCACATTGATTAGAGCGTAAATTGTACGATACTATTTTATGGCGTGCTTTACATTGTACTAATTTAGGTCGTAATACTGGATTTGTTGGATCGTACAATGTTACTAATCTCTGTGGAATACATGTGAAATATCTCAATATGTGTTTAGCATAATCGTGAAATACTTGAAAAATCATCTTAAAACTCTATTTCAATTCCGTGAAACATATCAAATTTCAATTCATAAGTACTCGTGTTTGCTTAACTTGATCGAAACAATTTTTCTTTTGTTTACATGTAAATTCTATGAACTTAGAGAAGCAAAGTAACGAAATATATTTTTACATCTCTCTCTCCTTTTTTCCCTCTATTTTTAATTTAATTATTATTTAATTTGCGATGCAAACATGTGTGTAACTTTATCAAGTAAATACTTGAATGTTAAGGTTTCTCACCTGAAGCACAAAGATCTGAGAATCTCGCAGATTACTGCGCACAAATAATATGTGAGATCTAGCTAAATTGTAATTCAATAACATCGATTGCATTAGATCAGATTCACTCAAACATATAAGTAAACCATCTAAAATAAAAAATATATTAAATTCCATGGAAAATATGTAATCATGCGTGTATGTACATACGTATGCACATGTATACATTACATGATTTTGGATGAATGTCGTTTGTACCAAATATTTGTATCGCTTTTATAACAATATCCAACATTTGACTGTACAGACTCCTTTGTGTAGCTAAGTGATGTAATACCTCCCAGAGATAAGTTTGACCAGCTATATTAATAGCTAGTAATTCGTCGTAAAATGTATTTGTGGACAAGAAGTATCTAAAGATGGAAACTTTTAGACTAAAATAGAATTTTATATACATAATGTGTATATGCGCGCGTGCATTACTTCTGTGATATCTTTTAACAATCTTTCAAAATCTTTAAGATAGGAAAAGCGAAAGCGAGAAAAGAGAGGGGTGGTTCTTTAAATACAAGCATCCCAGAAAGTATACCAGAAATTATACAAAGAGGCAGATATCGCGAGAGAAAAATATTTTGTTCAAAAGTATTATTCTGAAATTTAAAAATCATCGAAACTGTTGTTATCAAATATGTTTAGATATCGAATTTTTTAAAGATACCTCATTATACATAAAATGTAATCATTTCGTAAATCTAATTGTAAGATGTGACTTACAAGAACTCCTTATAGATTGCTTTAGATTGTTCCAACCAAACTCTCAGTGTCATTTCAATAAAGGAAAGGACACACAAATTAGACAAATGTATCCTTGTTGCAATAGGCATTTCAATAATGACAGGTGTTAGTAAACAATGAGTCAGACAACTTAATAATTCTGAGGTATGGCCGACCGATGCAAACTTTAACACGCTCTTCAATAATTTACACTGAAATAGAAATTCTTTTTATTATTTTACATTAGTGAATGTATGTATAAATCATTTATTCAATCCACAAGCGTCATTCTAACAAAAATGGATTTTTTTTTATAAAACAGCTGATCAAGATTTACAGCTGTTTATTAATCCATAAACAAAAAAGAGAATCTATATTATCAAATGTGCGTGGTAGCGTGCAAAAGGATATAAATATATATGTATGAAATAGAGAAAGAAAAAGAAATCCACACATCCTTCATCTACCTTAGACATTTTATACGAAGCTACTGCGCGTGAGAATTCTTTATTCGATAGGAATATATCGCCTACATATTCCAACAGGTGTTGCCCATTCAGTCCAAAAACCATTGCTAATTTTCCCGCTTTCTGCAGCTCGTTCTTCTTCAATACCAATTCCATGAAAATCGATAGAAGAGATTTTCTAAAATAAAAGACAATAATTTAGCAACTATATATAGTAGGAAAAAATTACATAAGTATTTAGAAATTAATTAATAGTAGAATTAAACAATCCCATTATTAACCCTAGCCGAGACAAAAACACAACCGTTCGAAAAATAATGCAATACATTTGTTTCCTCGATTCTATTTTTTAAATATAAATAAGAATATTTTGTGTGCCGCACCTATTTCCGTAACATAACGTTAGAAAAAATCTATTATAAAAAATAGAATTTCGTTAGGTAACAATAAATTTTTTTATATGATAGTACGACATATTTGAAATATTCATGTGACAAATCACAAAGAGAGAAGAAATAGTTATTTGTGTAACAAGTGCGGGAAGTTGACAATTGGACACGAGCGCGGAGAAGGCGAATGCGATCACCCGCACGAGTTTACAATTGTCAACTTCCCGCACTTGTCACCTAACTCGCACGTGTTACACACACTATTTTATATTACACGTGCGTGGAAAGTGCCCATTCCGCGCGTTTCTTTTCAAGAAATTATATATTATATAAACACATTATATATTACATATTATATAAACAATTTTGTTTGTCGGTTGGCTTTGTAAACGCTTCTCCCATAAATATTACGAGCCATTAAACTGACCTTAAAACAACTTCATATACACAGCGATTTGTAACAATTATACATGAATCCAAACTAAGCGGTTCAATCTTAATATCCTTTACATTCTTTGGCAAGATACATTTATTGTCGATTTCCTCAGAGACTTTTGTCGGTACTATATTATTAAATTTTGTTACTTTGTATACTGCGCGTATCACTTCTTTGCTGTTTTTAAAGGAAAATGTTCCGATAATGGACTCGGAGTTAAATTGACAGTCTTTGTTTATATGAGTCTCGGACAATTGATCGGATATTATATATACAACACGTTGATTAATATCGGTAATAAAAAATAATCTGTGCGCTAATAGAACAGTCTCGCACGACTCGAATACTTTGTGCATTGACAAAGGTACCATAGTTAGATTTGGACCGTGTACCTGGAAGAAAAAGAGATCATTGTATTAGAAAACTAACGCTATAAATTAACGCTATATTGGGCAATAACTAAGGAGAAATATCACAAATAGATCTTACTGTGATGTAATTAGTGACAGGATGATAACATGTATATAATTGTCGGTCTTCTCTGTCATATTGCAAGGATAGGAAAGTATCTTTTGATATTGGTTCTGGACTGACAAAACCTAGTTTGGATTCTGATATTTCCAAATTAACAGGTATTCCATTATCATTTTCTTTGATATTTGCAGCATCTGTGATATTAATGTCATATTTAATGTTTTATGAATCTTTTAGTGATGATGGTGATGTGACCAGATAAACATGCATCCGGAATATATTTGTCACTTGGACAGGCTTTTCTTTATATGATTTTGCTCGTGTTTCGTTAGCAAGTCTGCGGCAAAAGTACCACTAAAGCAATGATGAGTATGTAACTGTGTACTCTTTTTCCGCGCAAATAAAAATATAATTAAAAATCTATATTATATGCGTACACGTTGTAAATATTTATCTTTGAAGCATGAATTAAAAATAAAAACTATTTTGTTTGCTCTTTCAATTAAAAATATAAAATATTCTCTTTCACCATAAAAAGGAACAATACATAATACGAAAGTTCCATTGTTCCATTTTTTCAAAGGTACTTACTATTACATCTTGAATATTTTTCTAAATACATTTGTATACTTACCATGGCATTGCGAACTCTCTCCTAACGTTTGATTTCTAGTATCGATTAACTTCTGCTTTAGAATAGCTAGTTTATCAACAGAGAGTTGTTTAAGTTCTTGTAATTTAGACTTATTAGGAACGGAATCTTCCACGTTATTATCACAAATAGTACCATTTAAGTTTGGTTCGTTATAAAGCTCTTTGTTTACAAAATTGTGTAGATGATTAAGAGACATGTCCAAAGGCAAACGCCATTGCTGCTGAAATTTACTAGTTATCAAAAGAGACGCAATCTCGTTGTATTCATTTTGACAAATATGTAGACTGCTTATACTTTCATTAATATATGTTATGCCTAGCTGTTGTCCACTTAAAAGATTTATAAATATAATTGCTCCACATTCAGTTCCTATGATGCCTATATCCATAGACACTTTCACATTCTTCCACCATGTAATAGCTATTGGTCTGAAAACAATAATACACAAATTTATAGAAATTTTATGTAACTATAAAATTATATATTTACAAAGATATAAAGAGAACGCTAGATGCGGGAATAGAGAACATTGCATAGAAAATAACATGCAGGTAAAAGAATAAAGTATTCTACTCTCTATATTGTTGTAGCAAAAAATATACTAAGAACTTTATAATTACTGCTGAGACTCAAGAATATTTTGTTTAATAAAATTACCTAAAATGAGAGAGCTGAGAATTTACGAAAGGAATATACGTTGCATCATCATTCTTCCATCTTTTGTCACCAATACAATTTTCACTGACCAAAGTCAATGCAGGTAATACATACAACGAACCATCTAAAGTTACACATAATAACCAAGTGCCACTTAAATCAAAGCAAAAAGCAGCAATTTGTTTATGTAATTCTTGAAACCAAGGTATTTTTTTAACGACAGGTAAGCAAGAGGATTCCCTTTTAAAATAAAGAATAATTTCGGCATTGTTGGTTGTCAGTGCAAAAAATAATTTTCCTTCAAGTTTGCATTGCACACTGTGTTGTATCTCAGTGATTTTAATTAAACATTGCAGCTTAAATAAATTCTCGCTTGTCGCTATCGCATCAAGATCCATCATGAATATTTTCTGAAATAACAAAACATACATTTCACACATGCACACACAAATGTTATTTATAAAAATATAATCTTTTACAACAGGTTAACATCAATTTATAGCGTACACAGATGAATAATATATATAATTCTTTTTGTGAAATATTTCGAATAGTTACATCAAATTCGTCCGTCAGAAGTTTTCTACGATGCACATGCTTGATATATTATGACAGGTGTATTATTAATTATTGTTATTATGTTAGAATCTAGAGAAGGCACATATGTATATGTGTATGTATGTGTGTACCTCATATATTATGCGCAATGCGTTTTCATATTGCTATTACTATTATCTTTCGCAAACGTCAGGATTTCA
>NJRL01001111.1:0-21490 GCA_003063815.1 Aphaenogaster rudis
GTGAAAATTGAAACTTATGACAATCATTGCACGAATTCGATTCATCCATATCTGAAGAATATCAATTTTCTTCCATTATACAAATCTCTCAAGAAAATTCTCTTCGTGTCAAGTTTGATTACTTATTTATTCTACTTTCATTGCTCACAAAAAATCAAAAATAAAGCTTCTTTATCATTAATTTAATCTCGATTTAATTTTTCTTTTTGTTAGATAAGTAATTATCTTTTCAAACGTAATTTTACGTATAAAACACATTCCACAGTATATTTATTTAAAAAAAAATGGAAAAAGATTTTTAATTCATGCATTATCGTATCATAATCGAGTTGTAAATTTTTCTATGCAATGCAGGCGATATAGATAGAACAAAGATGCCAATTAAAACTAATTATCATGTGTCCTTAAAGATAGAATATTGCAACATCGTCCCCGAGTAGAAGTGATGTGTGTTGAATCTATATCGTCTTAATGCCATTATACCGCCATGTGATTCCATCCTCAGCGTGCCAAATGCACGTGTAGTTATTTGCACATAATTGACATACATTGGCGAACTTCAAAATTGCACGCACATCAACAACAAAGTTTCTCAGCAAAGGCAAACATCTCGTGATCTGTTATCTTACGTTCCATTTAACAAAATTATTTCGGTAAAATCACTTTTTACTAAGCAATCTGAGAATACTTAAAGAATAATTAAATACGTTTCTCGTTTTCTTCGTTTGCTAAATGCTCCCAGATCTTCGTAATCGGTTTTTGTCAGCCCCGTTTCTAAGTTTACGTCACGGAACGAGCAACCGGATTGCAAGGAGCAAACAAATTTCTACAGAGCTCTAAAGAGGAAACGCGTGAATTAATAAACATAATCCTAACGCGGACGTAAAGCGCGGCAGGCACGAGTGTGTTTCTTTAAAATCGCAACTAATTAAGGAGCTCGCGCGCGCGTTATCTCGCCTTTCCTCCCGCGCCTGGAAGACGCCAACAGCGTTCTCCACTTTCATTCCGTCGAAAGTGATAGTCGCGAACGGATCCATGTTCGAGAAAGGAGAGTCATTGCGCTTCTCCCTCTCGCTCTTCTCTTCGTGCGCCTTCTCGTCTCCTCTGTCATGTCGTGATCCTTGTGAACGATTTCCGCTTTACCTTGCGACTTGAATTATGGCTTCGTATAATGAGGGAGGGGGGGAGAGAGAAAGACATACTAAATAACACCTGAGAAAATCACGAGAGAAGTAGAATTATGATCTGTGAAAAGTCTTTCACTTTCATCACGCATTGTGACCGGATATTTATTTCCACGTCGCGCGTGCTTCAAACAAACGGTATTTCTGAGATAATCTGAGGAAGCTTGTACGAGATATGCGTAATACAAGAGGTCGTTTCCGAGAAACCTGTGCGCTGCCGCGAACGCACAGATAAGGATCCGCTAAGTAACATCGCGTGAAAAAAAACTGTGAAAAAAGACTGTGAAAAAAGACTGTGAAAAGTCGATCGTGAGAAATACGCGATGCTGCAACGCGTTAATGCGCATTAACTGCTACCATAATCGTATTTAATGTAATATATTGTTTTCGCAGAATCCATCTACACGAATCAAGATGAGATTTACCATTCTAACACTGACGGCTGCGCTTTGCCTCGCACTAGTGAGCTCGCATCCGCTTCCGGAAGACGGACTCCGATCAGAGGTAAGCACGTGAGCGACGCATCTTCTCGTGCCTTTCTCTTTTAACATCGCCATCTACTTTGCGAAGATTAATTCGCGGCATTAACGACCACCTCTCCCATGCATTATCGCTTACTTATCTAACACAAATAACACGTGGCACGCAGCTAACAGAATTCGAGGCCGAATTTCAAGCGTGACAAAGCGCAAAATTTTCACTATTTTATCTATTTTGCAATTAGCAGTATAAGCGCTGACCGATTCCTGCATAAAATCATGCACGACGATTATAACGATTTTCACTGTGTCATTGGATTGCAATTTCAACATTTTCCATTAACCTTTTCCATTAATCTTCACTTCTTCACTGGTCTTATCTTCAGTTCTTTTCCGTAGGTATCGGTTAAGGAGAAAGTCTTATTTGCAGAAAATATGTCAGAGAATTTCTCTATATCGACACATAGAAATTACGAGTGGTTGTTAATCATTAAACGATATGAGTGATAAAGCGGAAGATGATTCCCTCTCGAGCGCGAAAGTTCAGCTACGTTCCGACCTGCGAGCGTTAAACGCTCGATCGTTTTACCGAATCGACCGATTCAATATTCGAAGATGATATTTTACTTTCGACGAGTCTTTCACTCGAACAATGGAAAAACAGCGGAAAAACAATCGCGGTTGACATTTTATGGCTATGTATGCCTGCGGTTTGTGGAACCGCAAATAAGAATTTGTTTATTTAACAACATAGAACTCGGAAATGTTGGCGAACGTGGAATGAATTTTCCTTGCTGTTCTCACTAGTAAATGCACTTTATTACGAAAACGCTATGCACTCATGGTGCTAATCAAATTTACATAAGATGGTGTTTCCATATCGAAATTGTGCCGTAATTGAAATCTTTCACGTTTGAAATATTATCCGTAACACACGTCTCACCGGAAGTTGTTCTGTAATTCTTGATTCTTCGAAAACGTGGCATTGCACGCTGTTACGATTGCCGTTACGTTATTACGTGACTTCGGGAATCATAGCTGTTACTTGAAAAGCTTACCTTTCTTTTGTAGTTGTTACTTGAACTTAGCGTTTATCGTAATTTATTTATAATTAGTTTACGTAACGCTGCTACAATATGGGATCATGCAATGCGCCGGGCACGTGCGTAAGTAAAACGGGAGAGTGGCTACCGGCCGTACGGTTACATGACAATAGATACGAAGGAAGTTATTCGTTTGGAAAATATTTCGCGCGTAATGCCCGGGTACAAGCGCCGTCGTGAAGAGTTCAATGTTTCGGTTATGCGGCTGTAAAGTAGACGGTGTAACCCTCAAAGTATACGGTCCGACGAAAAGCCGGGTCGTCCGACCGGCTCTCGTCCTCGCTCCGACACTTTCACTGGCCGCGAACACTGGCGGAGTTACCGGACACTTTCTTCGGTCGATAGGCGCCCGATGGAAAGCTGGCGCGTACGCACAAGTGCAATTTAACAACACGGTGTGATATACGGAACATTGTGTACAAACAACAAATCACTGACCGTGCGTCCGATCCGCATTTTCGCTTAGTAGAAGGATACGAGATAACAAGACGTGGGAGATATCGTGGGCGATACTAGAAATAAGTAGATACAGACAAAAGTAGTCAGACGAATACGAGTGGCCTATTAAAGTTTGTGAAAAATATTATAATTATATATAATTGGGGATTAGATATTATACCAAGTATGGATGATATCGAAATATTACATAAATAAATAGAAAACTGAGAGGTATATAGTAAGGCATTAAAGAGCGTTATATGAGAAAGCATATTATCACATAGAAGATGATATATGTATTAATTTCCTTGCCCTCTCTTCGTGAGATTGAATTTTTAAGCGCACGAAAACAAACTTCCAAGCGAAATTTCTTGGTCAAAGTTGGGACGGATGAATACGGCGATCACATGAATGTGAAACGAGGTTTGAGGGAAAGTGTACCATAACACTCCGGTTGAGCAACATTTGGGTTCGGTGGCCGTCCATTGGCCAATCTAGCTCCATCAATACGAAATTTAATGCGAAACTGATGTAAAAAATGCAACGATGAAATCGGAATCATTTTGCTGTGACATAGACTGTCCTTCGATGAAACAGATGTAGGCGAATGTTGACCGTTTCGTAACCGTTTCATCTTGACTGAATTAACTGTAAATGAATCTTGGAATTTTGTAACTTCTTTAATATATTTGCATTTGCGATCTTTACCTTTTAAATAAATGCTCGAAAATATACTTCGTCTCGTGAGATAATTAGTTTTGACAATAAATGTCGACGAGTTGATAGCTGCCATTAATATCGTAATGTATAATGCAAGGAATTTTAATCGCGATATATAAATCCAAGCATTTACAAGGATTTCTTATTGTGTCTTCGTAAAGGAAATAGTAAAGTAGTCGACAAATTCATTTAATATCCAATGGCGCTAAGTTAATGATCCTTGCTTGGCTATCATCTAACACGAAGAATGTTACACAACACAATTATCTTAACATTCTCAAACGCACTAAATCCCTTTACCGTCCATTTTCAACTCGAGCGGGAAAATTATGCATCACAGTACTTCCTTATCTGTTGCTACACTCCGCGTAGATACGCTTCGCGATATTTTAACGCCACTTTGACAAGAACGATGCACAGCGATTTTTACAGCGATCGTTTTAACAAAAAGAGCTGACTCCTTGGCGATTCTTTCTTCATCATTAGCGTAAATCAAATAGTTGTCTAACGCTTCGCAAGACATGTACTCCAGTACTCCGTAGGTTGAAAGATCCCAGTTCATACATACTTAAAAGTTCTTGCGTAATTGTAGAAGTCCGCGACCGCTTACTTTGAGTAGATAGGCATTTTCTCATATAGCAAAACACCGGCTTATTAATCTGCAAACGTGTAGCCTCGAAGATTCGAAAGATTCTACGGGTGTACCGATCGAATCCTGATAACGCTTGATATCCTGCGATCATCAGCTGAAAAGTATCGCCGCTGTCATAGAGATCCAATTGCTGTCGTACGGCAGGGCCAACAAGAAAACTTTCTTTCAGGCCCTTGATCGGCTGGTGATGGCCGAAGCCGACAGCGAGGCCGCCCTGAGGAGCAAAAGGACGATCGGAATTCTACGACAGCTCTTCCCCGATATTTCCCAGGTGAGCAGTCGTGATACATGAATGTCAGAGAAATCCTGCAGAAGGCCAGGACTGGACTGACACGCCGAGCGGCGCTCTATAGGCGAGGCTGTACATAAATTATCGCAGATTATATACCTCGCTCGACAAACACTATCAAGGAGCAGTACGACGTCCTTGAGCGATTCGCATCGGGCTAAAACGCACTAAGAATTTTTGACACTCGCCGACTAGGACTTTGCTTTCGTCGATCTTTGTAGATCTATGCCGTAGAAGCAGTTATCCGCTGAATACTACTCAGCCTTACATTCTTACCGAGAAAGTAACGCATACGATTTGAGAGGCAGCCAACGCATTAGCCAACCCTTTGCTCATTCACTCGTACGCTCACGTATGGATTGATTTGTTTCAATCTCATTCTGCGGGTTTATTCCGTATTAAGAGAGCGGAAGCAATTCGTCGTGTTCGCACTCGCAAAAAGAATAATCGCGCTTCCGTCGACCTTACTGTTAACTATCTGAGATTTCTCGAGTTTTCCTCTTCCCCCTTTTTTCTGAATCCTCGCTTGATCTCGTGCCAGTTATACAATGAGAATTTTCACGAGGTCTCCGCAATTTTGTTAGGGGAAGTTACATTACGGTCCGAACAAAAAATTGCGCAGTGCGAAGTAATCGTTCATCGACAGAGTAAAAGAGGGGCACCTACCTATAAAAACTAAACATTCTCGGGAAAGTTTCTTTCTTGCGTGTGAAATTCCTTCTGGCCGTGCTGTCTATTGAATTGTTCATGAATAACTTCCTAATTTGACTAATAATACGCTGTGCGATTTTTTTGTCTCGTTAGGAAACGGCTTCCTCGGCGTTGGCCAGCGATGCCGGCTTCTCTTGCATGCGCTTGCATGTGCGTGCACATGCACGACAATGGCGATTGATTTAGTAACAAACCTTGCAGAATAGCGTGAGTTAGTTATCCCGCCGCATTGCCGCGAAGCCGCAGTTTGCGCGAATCGGAAGATTGTTCGTGGAAGTATGTCGAAATTTCTCCGGTATAGCGTCCTCGAATGATTAGACGTATAACAATTGACTACGGTCGCGCGAAATGACGCAGTGGGTTCTCTCGGGTTACGGAATAATCGCGTTTAATTTTGTCTTTGCATTCAAAGTAGGATCGTAAAAATCTCATTGATATACCTTTGCTTCACCGAGTGCCGACTATTACGTAAAAGCGGTGAGCCTGATTTCTGACTCTGAAAAGAAGCCCCTAATAAGAGATAATATGATAAGAATGCGATAATAAGTCAATCATACTTAAGCACAACATTGATCAATTGCACGAACATTCATTACTTAGACGGACGATTGATCGGATATTTGAAAAGATCCTTGTACATACAGACCGGAAACGAGACGTAAGTCCACATCATTCATAGATAAAAAGTATCAACGATCACTGCCATGGATCGATCGGTATCATACCATCCACCGATCACGGCCGCAAAACAAAGCGATGTCTTGAAGTCCGAGTAAAAAAAGAGGAGGATCAAGCTATCGCCACGCTACAAGGCTCTCCAGCTAAGGCCTATTGTTTTCTAGAGAATCGAATCAAAGGTCAACTCTATTATCGGGGAAGTCATACGCGTCCTTGGCCCGGTCATCCTCCGTAATGTTCTTGGCGGTGCCGGCGGCGGCGGCGGTGCCGGCAATACCGGGGGCGTCCAAAGGAGCGACGACGGCACAAGCGTAATAGGCATGTCGCCCTTCGGAGATGATGAGGATGATGACGAGTCGACGACAACCGGCTTGAACGGTTCCTTGGTGTCGATCTCTTTGCCGACGTTTCCGCCCGATGAGGAGGAAACGTTCAGCTCCTCTTCGTCCACCACGTCATCGTCGATAACGACGATAGAGAGCAGAAACAACGTTGACAGTGTTGACACTACGACGACTACTACAGCAGCACCAACAACAACGCCAACGACAACACCATCACAGTCAGAAAACGAGGTCACCACTACGCAGTGACCGTTTGATCAGCAGCTCGGTAAAACTTTCGAGGTCACGACCTTGAGGAATCCTCACAAGGAATGCAGAATGTCTTGCAGAATGCCTCACCGCGCATTCAGGACTGCTGCGGCACGCGTTGTCTACTTTGTGTTCTAATTACTCACTGGGTACTCGAGAAAACGAGGATCGAATCGATCGGCCATTCGATCGACCACTCAGATCTCGAAGGATCTAATGACCGCTAAGTTACCGCGCAACCAGGACTGCCGCGGTTGCGCACGTTTTCGTACATTGCTAACTGTTTTTTCGTCCACGTGTCTGCTATTTATTTAGCCATTAATCGATTAATAATGTTATATTGGCAACTTATGTCGCCACAATCCATTATTGCGATCTTATTCCACCAGGATTACAGAATCCACCGGAAAATTTTGTTCTACTGGTTCTGGGCTTTCCATCCCGTTATTTCAATTATCTGTTTATGTTTCTCGTCTGCAATTCATACTCTATGTATGTATATAGACACAAACACACATTACCGTTCATAATTGTTTCCGGGCACTCAAAACACTATAACTACAACAATTTAATCCTTTAAGAATTAATAGTTTGGTCTTTTAACAGTTAAAAAAGATCAAATTATTTTTTCAAAATAAAAAAAATAATAAATATGTTTTATTTTATTTTTGAGAGTGTCCAGGAACTTATGAACGGTAGTGTATATATAGCATATATGCGTATATGTGTGTATTATGTATAAACATATATATATATATAATATAATATATATAATTATATTTTATATATATATATATATACACACACACACACACACATGTATATTCGCAGAATCATTAAAAAACTATACTGTGTCTGTTCAAAACTCTTACTTCTTCGACATCTAACTCTGACATAAATACAAGATCAGGCTTTAATTTTTATCATCTCGCGTATTTCTTCTCTTATGACACTGAGGCCATTTCAACTATCAGAAATTTTTCCAAATCGTGATTTTCGGGTTTTGAAGTTCATCTCGAAATAATCTTTTCACCATACAGCCTTCTTTGATCTTTCGCCCTGTTTTTTCTATTTTCAGCATGCAAATCATTTTTCAGTCATTAGCTGTTGCAGGATAAATCAATCTAGCGCGTTTGTAATAATCTTGAAAAATACCTTGCTTATTACGTTTCTTATATAATGCCTACAGGATATTATTGCAATGATATAAGACTCAAATAATATTTGCAAATTATCAATAATCAGTGATCCAATACTCAACTTTTTGTTCAATGAATCATTGGCGATTACGTGACGTGCAAGATAGTATAATCTAACATAAACAATCTAACATAAATAACATGTTTATTGAAAAAACTCTATACTTGTTTGCTGTCTATGCCGCTTGCGACTATGCATGTTACAAACTTCGTAACATATCTGTGTTACTCGTTTATAATTCGCATGCTATTTGTTTTGATATTCTTACATAAAATTATAATCTATGTAACTGTTCTGAAAGATTGAAAGTGTACAAATATAATATTAATCATACTTGCTTTAAGCGCTAGTGCACGAAAAAACTCGATCGAAAAGTAATTAAATTTATGCAACGGAAGTCATATACGTCATGAATAATTTATACGAAACGTTGTTGGAATATTACGTGGACTACTATCCTTTAGAGACCCTGAAATTATGCAGGTGACCCACTTGCCTTACGATTGCGATTTTTTGTGCACTTCTTGTCGAAGGGGTCAACAAAACAATGATCGGTTGATTAATAATCCTATAAGTCATTAACAATCTGTGTCACGATATATTTTTGTATATCATGAATGTTGCTTACGCTACGAATAAATTACTCTTTATTCGTTCCGGCAAAAAATTCGCGAGGCATCGTGATTTATCTTCTGATCCTTGTCAGCCATAGAAAACGTTTTCTTACAGGACGTGAACCCGGAATCGGAGAATCGAGTGAACGAGATCGGATCGGAATCGCAGAACAACGAGGTGCGAGTGCAATTCGCGGACGAAGTGCCGAGCGACAGTTCGCCGCAGGAGCTGACGCCATTGGATGAGAACGAGACGGACGAAGACGAAAATAGAAACAAGAGATTCCTCTTTGGTTTAGGTGGCGGTGCCGGCGGAGGCGCCGGGTCGGGCAACTTCCTCTTCGACATTATCAGGGTGAGTCGCGGTATAGATTCTAGATATACCTTTCTTTGATAACGCTGCGTGAAAAATGGAGATCGAAATCGCACCTAAAAGAAAAAAACGACTAGAGGATGAGGAAGCTAAAAGAAGAATCGCGGTTGCGTCGATAATAGCGCGTCGCGATCAATCTCGAATACACTTGATATTCCAGTAACGGGCGAGTAACCGCAAGGTCTGCACCCAGCTGCAGACGGCAGTGAAAGTGAGCAACCGAATTGCCTTTAGCCGCCGCCACACCATCTGGTTACTATTCCAAGGTTCCTGACCTAGGCACGAACGAGAGAGCCTCGCGATTGAATTACCTTAGCTAGGATTCTCTCGCCAACCGGAGCCGGCGTCCTTGATTAAAGTCCACGCGAATCCGTGATTTTATATATGCGACGACGGGGAAACACCGCGGATTAGTAAAACCAGGAATTAATGATGATAGAAGATAGATCGGGTAACAACTATTTTACCATGATTGCAAATATCGCTTGTGGTCTAATCAATTTTAATCTTTGTTACGAAGAAACACGTATATTTCTAGATTAATGTAGCCTTTTCCTCTTCTTTTACAATGCTTCTTGATTCTTCCGACATTTATTTTTTTTTTTAATTCAAGATTAGTTGACCGACCAAGAGTAACTCAATATCAAATATTTAATAATTAAAACGCGCACAATTATAACATAACGAAAATAGTCGGTGCTTACACAGAAAAAAAATGATGTATCTCAACAGCATTAAGTCTAATTGAAAATAATTTTGTTAATTCAATAACATTATTAATGAAACAAATACGTATAATCTTATTTTATTAAAATTGTTATTGAATTAACAAGATAATTTTCCATTAAACTTAATACTGTTGATACAACATCATTTTTTTCCGTGTAAAAATTAATGAAGGACGAGATGTCGCATGACGCCGCTAGAATGCGCATCGAAGTATAACAGGCTTTCTCGCGAGCGTTCTGCGGTCAGGAGAATGAGACTTATAGAAGATTTGTAAAGACCTCATAAGTGGTGTCGTGGTGTGGAGAAATGAAACTATAACCTAACCGAAAAGTGATGATCTTATCGGTTGCTCTCGCCGATAAAGTAGCATAATTGAGAGTTCATTTGCCACGACATCTTTAATTTTTACTTTAACTTTTGTTATTGATTATCTCGTTAAAAAGATTATTTCTTTCCCAAAGCTAATATTACTGTGGCGGAAAGCACGCGTATCACAATACATATGTTTCTTCTTCATTGTAATATTATATATAATAATATATATACCTTGAAAAATACAATTTTAATTTTGCTTTCTCATAGAGAAAACTTAGTTTTCGTGAAAAAATTTTTTTGAAAAAAAAACGTCGAAAAAACACATTTTAACAAAATGTCCGTGTGTGTATGTGTATGTAACGGATGATGTTTGTAGTTGCTCTAACTTTCGCAAATTTTGAGATATCGAGCTGAATTTTTTTTTCAATGTAGAGAATCATTAAAGGAAGGTTCGTATTGTTTTTGGTGATGATCGATAAAGGGGTTCTTTGTTTAGAAATTTTTTAGAAATTTAAAAATTTTTCAAAGATCTTATTTTAGAATTAAAAATTGAGAACCGCTCGTATTTTCCAAACAATAGAATGATAACATAGGAAAGTCAAGTATGACGAGCAATAATTAGATGCCAATAAAATTCTTTATTTAATTTTTAAATTAATTAAGAGACGTTTCAACTTTACTTAGTCGTCTTTAGTCTAAAAATTACTTTATACCTACCATTATTAAGTTTCGAATCACAAAAGAGATTAACAGATGAAGATGTAAATTAAACGATAAAGTTCGGCCGCACATTTTTATATATAAATTTAAGATATATTCGTTCTTATAAAAATGTCATATCACCCAGATAATTCGATCCAATCTTATTTTAGGCTTCCATTCAATTTCTACTATTGAAACCCTACTTTTTTATTGCATATTCTTATAGCTTACTTCGAGAACTTTTAAAAACACTATAATAAAGTATTTTTTCATTAAGCACTTTAATTTCGAGTAATGAAGCGTGTACGTTCATATAAAACTGTAATCTTCAAACTTTCGTAACTCGACAAGTACATAATGAAAAAGTACTTTATTATAATGTTTTTAAAAGCTCTCGAAGCTATAAGAATATGTAATGAAATTGATGTATTTGGTGATGATCGGTAAATTAGTATTTATTAGTTTTCTTAACTTCCGCAAATGTGGAGATATTGAGCTTAATTTTTTTTAATTGATAAAGTATCATTAAAAAAAGGTTAGTTTGGGGCCAAATTATTTGCAAAAGTTTAAAAAAAAGTGTGCAAATTAGGAATTTGCACAGTGCTTCCTCATCAATTTAAAGGGGGTCAAATTAAGAAGAGGCACAATGCATCATCAACATTTTAGTTGGTTCACAAAGCTTCCTCTATAAGGAAGCCAAACTAAAAAAAAGAAGAAATAAAGAAAAACTTCCTCATAGAGAAAGCTTTGTGAACCAACTAAAATATTGATGATGCATTGTGCCTGTTCTTAATTTGACCCCCTTTAAATTGATGAGGAAGCACTGTGCAAATTCCTAACTTTTTTATTTAAAAAGATTTGTTTTGTTAATAACGTGTTAATAAATTAACTGCCGTCGTCGTTAACGTGCAACGTGATGCGAAATCATTATTTTATGTCTTATGTCGCATATGTTTCTCGAGGTAAAGAGATCGTGCGTGTTGTGTCGTCGCGTGGAAGCTCGCGAACAATAACGGTGTCGCACACCAACGACACTCTGCGACCAGTTTTTTGCTCGCGACGTCTATATCGGCGAAACGGGTTTTTCGCTGACGGGACAGATGCAATCACGCGAAAATCGAGTCACCGTTTCCAATGGCCGCTGTCACCGTTATCCACTTTCCTAGCAAAAAGACGTTATTACGAACGGCTCGAAGCGATTCCAGACCGGTCGGTCGCGCCGCGACCCTTCACCGTCCGCGGATTGAGAAAACGAGAAACTCGCTACGTGACCGATACTCCACTTGTTCTTGCCGTAGATATTCACCTGTTAATAAGCGACAAATTATGCCAGAGACACCTTGTCCTCGTATTGCATCACGAGAACGAACGCTCTACATGGTTTCACTTGAGATACGTAGCGAAAGATTTTAACAGTTGCGAAATAGGTATTTAACGGAGACGTTTAATTGACATTAAGAAATTATTTGGAACGATTTTAACGACTATGAATAAAATTGATGTTTACGGAGAGATTTAATTGTGACATTAAGAAATTAGTCGAAAATGACATCAGCGGCATAAATAAGAGGTGGCTTTTTGAAGATATCTGGTAACAATTTTTCCAATGACATTTTAGACTGCGACATCGCAGTCGGTCAACAAACAAGCTTTCAGCTATTTAACAGCGTGCATATTTATATGAGCAAAGTCCATACGATGAAATCGTGTGCAATAACGACATCGGTATCGAACCGGCTTTGCTTCACGCGAACTTCGCCTGTAGAGACGCGTTAAGCAATTAATCCCTCTCCATTTTTCACGACGGCAAGACGAACCGACTAGTCGCGACTGCGTGAAAATCATCGGCAACGACCAGAGCGATCAACCACCAGGCTCCTCCTAAGGGCCCCCACTACGTCTTAATTACGGGACCTTTTTAACGAACCACTTTCCAGCCATCATTGCAGGACCTTCCAGGATCCGCGCGGAGTTCCGCCGGGAGAGATAGCGATCTCTCGCGCGATATCGCGGGCGGACGATGATACGGGGGAAATGAGCGAGAGAAACGCGATTCTTCCAGCGGGCAAGGGCAGAGAGCGCCAAGTAAACGAAACGTTCTCGTCTCTGTTTTCGTTTAGCAAGCGGCCGACGGGGCGGCAAGAGCGGCGGGCACGGTGTACCGTGTCGTGGCCGGTACACAGAGCCTCGGGCTCGGGCTAAGCGCCTCGCGCGACGTGGGCCCGGCCGCCCCAGCTGCCGCCAACCCCGCCGGCGGTACTGGCACCCCGACGTCCGGCGCATCCTCGACCGCCGCCCCAGGAGCCGGCATTCTACCACCGGTACGCCAAATCCTTCCGACACGCCTAAAGTGTCCGCCGACAGAGATACGGCGACTGCGCTTCTTCAATCGGGCCCGATAAGACCGGACGCTCTCGCACACGACAACCCTTTCAGAGAGAGAGATATCGCTCGTTCGACGCAGACTTGGATCGACACCGAGCACGTCGTATGATTTATATCCGCTTTGAAAGTCGAGGAAAACGATCGTTGGGCACGCTATGCATTTGTCGCTTCGCGCTAGAAGACCCGACGCATAATATGCCGTGCACGGATGAGCGTTTTCTTCTGTTTGTCAATGTGAGACGGTCGACGGTTGGTGCTGCATATGTATAGCATCAATCGGATTTATCGGGTTCGCTCATTAACTCTCTCTTCTTTCTCTTTCTGTATCTATCTCATTTCTCTCTCTCTTTCTCTTTTTTACTAATATATATATGCACTGTACATGACTTCTCTTTTTCTTTTCCCTCTCTCTCTCTCTCTCTCTCTCTCTCTTTCTCTACTTTTATACTTCTTTCATTTCGTAATCATCTCTTCAGCATGTCTTCCAACCGCATGAAAAAGAAACCAATGTTTATTCCCGGTTTTATCATTGATAACTCAAAGAAATGTATTTAAAGTTCATCATAATTTTTTCTAAACATTCTATCGCTATTATTATATGCATTCATTTTTGTAACGTCTCACACAATCGCGCGCCACATGCAAAAGTAGTACAAAGTGCACTCTTCACATACAGCCTGCAATTACGTTGTCTTAATTGTTCTGTTATCTTCAATCAACTACTCTTTCGCGTAACTCTTTTCTAATCACACCATTTCGCCCGTATTGTATCGCACTTTATCTCCATCTGCATGCCCGCACTTTTTCACGTATATACGCATCACTCTCGACTTGGTTGTGTGACGTTCCTCAAATCTTCCAACTTACTTTCTACCAGTGACTTAATCCCTCACGACGACTTATTCTGAACAGGTTACCGACACTCTTCCTGTCTAGCATCTTTCTCTTCTTCCTCTCACACCGTTTCTCCTTCCTTTATACAAAGCATCTACCGATCTTGCCTGTCTTGCTGCGCATGAATTGCATATCAAGATCTCTAATATATATCTGTTATATATGCGTACATGTATATGTTTGAAAGTAATGCAACAGCAAGTTCTCTCTAATCTGCCGTTCCCTCTGTATAAAACTATCTTTTTCGCTAAGACTTCTTTTGTATCCATGCACTTTTTACATGTCTAATGTTGCAACGAGGTCTTGCCATGTAATGTGTACAAATTGCGCATCCTTAACTCCTAATTAGATGTTATTTTATAAATTCCTACGCAATATAGAGTTGAAGTGCAACTAGTTGACTAAAACGAGTAATATATTTACACAACATTTGGCTTACGTAAAAAATATTACTAATAGAGTCACCACCTCTCAAAATACACGAATATCTGTGTGTAAAAAAGACATTGGTTAGGTATTTTAAACGTCTCTCTTTTAATCTTCCGATACCTCAGCTACGTTAAAAAATAATTTGCGCTCAGCGACGTTTAAAAGATTTAGCAATTAGAAACATAATAATTCGTACATTTTTTATCGCTACTCAATTGTTTTCTTCAACTCTGGAATATCTACCGGATAATTTTGTCCATTCATCTCGTTCCAAATCCCATCTTGTTCCACCCGGCCAACGGTCCCGACGCAACGCTGACAACCACCGACTAAAAGACTTTTTTTTTATATGGCGTACTGACCGGCTGATGGACAGGCCGATTCACACGGGATCTGGCGGCCGCCATTGATCAGTGCCGATTCTCTCGTTGTTGTGATCTTCGTACTCGTCCACTGCACCGTATATATATCTAGCGGCCCGTAGTTGTATCTTGTTCCATCGTATTTTGGACGCACCGGAGTAAACGCACGCAGTTTAGTCGGCAGACGAATCGGTTGCAAAAAATAACAATGATAAGTATCTCTTCGAATGAAGAGCGAACAATGTCCAACGATCGTTATCGGGAAACGAAGATTTCCCGTCGCGACGGAACCGGTTTGTCTGCCAGGCAGAGATCTGCATTTCGTAGATATTGTAAATTGGTAATTGATCCACGACATGTGTATAAACTCGATGCACTCGTAACTAGAGAATTCGCCTGAACGCCAAATTCGATATTATTCTCGTTACGTTGCGTTGCGAATTGCTAGATACGAGGCGTATTATCGAGAGCCGGTCGTGGCATATGGTTTATCCTGTTGGGTATTTGGCGATTTCACCTTTTCATGGTGCACGCGCAGGGTGTCCATATAAAAATCCTTAGCCGGATGTCGATCCACGGGACCGCCCTCCGTTCAAGAGTAGCCTCGAGTCATTCTCAAAATGGGTGAGAAAAAAAAAGACGTATGGACACCCTGCAGACGAACCTCGAATATTACGAGCCGAAGGAGCGCACGTAAGGATCGTAGCAGTAAGATCGATGGATCGTATTATGTCGTATAGCCGCAAGTAGGAATAAGGATGTGAGAGCACCGTAGTGTCGGGAGCGCTGGAGTTGGACGTGGAGCTGCAATACACACCGCAATTTTATATCCCCAACAAACAAATAAACAAACAAACAAAGTATTGTAATTAATTTCTGTATGTTTTGCTGTAACTCGCTTCCGCCGCGCGTCCCGGAGCACATCCGCGGACGCGAAAGTTTCAAAACGGCGGGGTTCCCCTCTGCCTGCCCGCCGACTAACGCCAACGGATCTCTGTAATCTTTCCAGCTGGTGGCCGGAAGCGGAAGTAACCAACTGGGCAGCTCCTCGGGCAGCGCCGAGCACGGAAAGTCGGACGAGCAGGAGGCTGTACCCGGACCAGTCACCAGGTTCTTCGTCATCGCTAATCGAGGACTCTCGAATCTCGTCCAGGATCTCATACTCGTGAGTATAGACGATAACCTCGAGACTTTCACTGCGATCTCTAATCGTATCTTTCATTTCGGAATGTGATAAATTTACAAAATCTAGCTTCCGCAACCCGAATCTCACCTTACGATTCTCAACGCGCGCGCATTATTGCCTTGCTTAATTATAACACACTCGCAGTCATTGACGTAGTAGTAGGTTTATATACATTTTAAATTTGAATTAAGCAAAATGAGTTATTTTTTATTTATTTATAAATTTTTTAAAGCAAATAAGAGATGAATATTCTTCGCCAGTGAATAATAAACCACAGAGGAGATTTGTTTTGACACTACTAAATAAAATTGGCCAGTAGTGTCGAAACAAATCTCCTCTATAAATTTTTTAAATATATATAATAAATTAAAAAAATTTTTTAATTTTAACATTCCTCATGTTCATAATTGACATTTTCTCTGTTTGGAACAGGTAAATTTCTTTCAATTTTAAACAAGTAGTTACAAATACGATATTTTAAAGTAAATTTTATAGTTTTTATTTTTATTTTAAACACCGCGGCAATTAGCTATAGATTTAATCAGGATTGGAAAGTAACGTGTTACTTGTAACGCCATTACCGTTACAATTACTTCTTGTAACGCGTTGGAGTAACGAATTGATAACGACGTTATATTTTTTTCATTAGTAACGGTAATGGTAACACAGTTACATTTTTGGGTAACGGTAACGAATATAATCGTTATTTTGATCGTTACTTTGTACATGTACAATACATATGTATGGAGAACGGGCATAAGTAAATTTTAAAAGAAAGGAGTGTTATATTTGATCATGTGTTGCGATTAAGTATGACTACTAGAAATCTCGTGTTAAACTTGTGTTAATTAGTAGCCTAGACAATTGAATATCACTCTAAAAAAAGATCATCAAAATTCGGCGAAAAAGTAACGGAAATTGTAACTCGTTATTTTTTCAGTAATAATAACGGTAACGAGTTACTTTTTAAAAATAACTTTCTCAAGCCTGGATTTAAGTTTATTGTATTCGGCTTCCAGTTTTTTAGAAAAATGAAAAAATTATCGGCTGTGAAAGTCTTAATATTTTTCTAGTCTCATGAAAACATAACGTTACTTAACATAACAGTATTTCTTATAAACGTAGAACATTCCGTCTGAAGTAAATGAATTGACTAAATAATAGAATAATGATCGTGTGACTGTGGGGATATAATTATTCAGAAACTTATATAGATTGCGCTTATTCTCGAGGAGAATGTATCATGCCAGTCGATTCCTACGCGTAATAGGAGGGATAATTGGTGATCAATAATCGAACGCCGTCACAGCTCAGAGCTTAGTGCTAACAATGTGATCATACGACTTAATAACATATTTTGAAAGACATCCAATCTGCGTCAATCCGCCACATACCTCAAGTAGACAACGTAGAGAGAGATTACTCTTTATACCGGACGTCGATTATAGATTTCAAGATTTAATGACTCAAACTACGAGAAAGTAAACCGCGCCTGTGACGAAATATTGAACTACTATCGAGGAGCGATAGATAATAGACGTCAAATTGAATATAATCTCGTTAGACAATTGTGTTAGAAACAGATCTAGTAACATAATCTGTTTGGAAATTGTATAAGAGTTCAATTCCGGTATGTGTACGCACGCGCAATCGCGCAAACGATTGCGTCGTCTCTGACGCATGTTAGTTGCCCATATCTTTATTTCATTATCTACGGAAAAACCGCGAACGATTTCAACATCGTTAGATGGAACGAAAAAAGGGATTGGAAATTTTTTTTTTTCTTATTAGGAATCACGGTTCGCTGCGTGAAATTTGCAAAGTGTCTCGCGCTACAAACCCCAATAAAAGATTCAAACAAGAGCGAGTATGAAAAACTCAATATTGCACGTGACGTAATTCCGATTGCGATCCCGCGAAAAGCAATCCAATCTGTCGTTGCAAGTGACTGCATTTGTCGACACGCGATAATTGCTGCTCGCAAACGGATCTGTTTCTTCAACGGATTTGCGGAGTGAAATTCGCGTCGTTGCTTCTTATATAAAATTGCGAAATTAATTAAGTCAGCGACGGAACACGCGACAAAGCGTCGATGCAAAGCGCGAAACTGCAAGTCCTTCTCAATAGAGAAAATATCAATATCGCAACTCGGTCGGATAATCACTAGCAACAGATGTACGGGGTGTTCAACGCTCCGTAACGAGTCGCATTAAAAATCCATTTGGAATTGATTGTAGATGAAAAATGATCGCGGATGAAAAATGGGGCACGTGTTTGAAACGTATCAGATTTAAAACGCACACGAGGATAGATAAGTGAACGCGCGAATGGAATTTCATAAATCCTCCTTAAAACCCCGGAATTAAAAAGACATTAGCCTGTCATAATATTTACAGCCTGCTCGGAGCAGGCTTATGGCACAATACTATATTAAGGTCGAGTGTTGCGATATAAGGCTGGGGTACCTCGATCGCTGATTAGAGCCTCGTGGAGCGGCGATCGGGAGATTAGGGCTTCACGGTAGTCAGTCGGCTGTTCGGCAGCGCCGAAAGTCGAACAGGCGCCGCGACGCGTCGCGTTGTTTCGGATATAAACCGGACCATTACGCAAACGCGCCGTCGGGATCGATGGAAAGTAAAAATGTGTAAGCGACTTTCTCTATGAAATAGCGCGTCCATTTGCCAGCTGCAACTTATGCAAGAGCTGATCCTGGCACGCAAGATCGCCGGAGGCGACAACTGGCCGCGGCTACTATCGTCGAAATCGCACGCTTCGCGTTGCTACGCTTTGTGGGCGACTGCCCTACATTTAATTTATCGCGAAGGATCTCCCGTGCTTACGGCGAAGACCTGGCTGCGAAAGTACGCGAATTTCCTCGAGCTTTCCGCGTTTTTTTCCGTCGACACACTCTACTAGAGATCAACAATTTCGAAAAAGAATATGTATGAATTTCGATGAATGAATATGTATGAATGAAAGATTTCTACGGATTTTGAAAGTTGTCCGATTTCATTAATATGGAAAGTTCATTTCACGGTTAATTTACATATCATAAATTACGTAAAGATACGAACGGCCAAATAAATTTTTAGCGTGACAAACATCATAGAGGAAGAAGATGAGAAAGAATTGACATTTATCACTCGCAATATATTTCATATGAGCGAATTGCGCTTTCACTTTGTGACTTAATCAATTTTAAACTCTGAGAACACGAAATCAGTGGGCTGTAGTTGATTGGACATTGTTCAGCCAGGAGATTATTCATCTCGCACTGTCCGAACAGGTTTTTAACCTTCGGACAGCGTGTGATAGATGATCTAAACGACATGACGGTAGGATGGAATCCGCTGTTTCGCGATCATTAGGATAGGATCTGTTTCGCGATCATTATAACACAATAACTGACTTCCCTGATCTTCGATCTAAATTATACTGCAACCGAAGAATCGCAGCATGTGTTTTATAATTGTATCTATAATTGATCGACTCTATAATTTATTAATAAATAAAATATTACGAAAGGCTCAAAAGATAAAGTCAATCATAAAAACAAAGCCAGTAAGAAACAACGCAAGGCGTCTAAATATATTAAATATTAAGGACGTGTGTTACATAAAAAGTATAAAAATATATATACAAACGTGATGTTTCACATTTAATCGTATCGTATGTTACATAAAAGATGTATACGTTTCAACTCATAATCTTTATCTTCTGACCAGTATGCAGTTTTATTTATACTGAAGAGGACTTAAATTGCGAGTCGAAATGTATTTTTATGTAATACACGGTACGATTAGATATGAGACATCATGTTTTTATACATTTTTTAATATTTCTTTATGTAACACACGCTCCTTGCACACGTTCCTTAGTATATTAATATATTTATACGCACTCACGCGTTACTTTGGCTCTTACTGGTTTTGTTTTTACTGGTACTCTTACTGATTGATTTTACAATTTATTAATTGGTAGAATATTAATGGTAACTTAAAAACCAATACTTAAGTCGCCATTAAAATACAAAAGCCGGAACTGAGCTAGCTTACAATTAGATGATGCGCGATCACGCAAGGATTTTTTTTATTCATTCTGCGATACGATCCACTATGATTTTTTTAACCAATGATTTTTACGCTCGTAACACTCGGAATTGCCGCGCGAACCGTGGAAAATGATTCACCTTAGATCATCTGATCGACGTAACCGCGACGTTTATTCTTGCTCGGCCGTTTGTTACTTCCGTATAACAACTTACGGATTTTGTAATCAGTTAATAGCAGATAATCATAGCTATTATCGAAGATGATAATAATTTATTATTATATATACAAAGAATAGTCTAACAATGATTAGATTTATTAACAATAAAGAAATAATTGTTGATGCAAAAGTCGGTGATTTTATACATTAGTATTAATGGAAAACAATTATAAATATTGAAGAGAGAAAATATTGAAAAGAGGAAATAATACTAACTAATTCCCTATTCTTATATCATCACGAGCTCGCCGTGACGTCACAAAGTGAAAAAATATACAAATAATTCACGGAAGATTTTAATCTAAGCTGACACATTATATTAATATTATTAATAATTAATATTATTAATTATAAATCAAAACTTGCTTTCTGTTTGGATTAATCTAAAAATATTGAATTCAATAAATCTAATTTACACTCCAATAAAATGTTAACGGAGCACGGAAATCATTAAGCAATAAACACAAATTATCCTCGCTTTTTCCTTTGAAGCTGAATAATGAAAGGTCTATGTAGAAGAAAAAGAGATTGAACGATATTCAGATATATAAAAATAAAAAGAAATTGCATCGAAATCGATCGATGCCGACAGTAAGACATAGCGTGTAACAAAGAGAATAAAAATAACAATATATTAATTAATGACGGCAGCAAGTGCACGTAAACATAAATAATCTTACGAAATCCGCAGACAGCGGAAACACCGGTTTTGCGTGTATTACAGTATATCGTAGGCTGAAATCACCGCTTAGATTGTATATAACTGTATTATGCCTGCGAAATCGTGTAGCATAATGTAAATTAGGATTTCACGGCAATCGATTGACTGTGCAACGGCAGGAAGCCGTTTGGGCAAGGAGTGCGGAGAGAAAGAGATCCTGGAACACTTTTGTACCGGCGCGGCCGCCGCGATTCTTTTTTTTTTCCGCGCCGCGTCTCGCATCGGCCGTAATTGTCTTATTATGCCACGATTTGCGATGTTAAATTCTCTTGTGCTAATGTGCGAGGCGTTTTGCCTCGCGAGGAGCGTCCGCCGCGCTGCGCCGCGCCGGTTCGAAAGCGTTCACGCTTCGTGCGCCGCGCGGAATTCCTCGATCCGCTAAACTCTGCTGCACGTCGCGATTTTGCGCGATTAAACGAAGACGCGAGTAACAGGAAGGAGTTTTACGTTGTCCGCGAAACACT
>NJRL01001111.1:22125-36270 GCA_003063815.1 Aphaenogaster rudis
GCAAACATAGTGAATGTTGAGACAAACATATATAGATGCACTACACAAAACAATGTGAATGTGATAACCACAGGACGTGGCTGTACCAAATATTACTATTATTGTGGTTGTGGCAACCTTATCGTTTTTTCGGTGTAACGTTTGTGATTTTTTTTCCCATTCATCTCTCAAAGAGTGATCGCAAGATGTTCCCCAATTTCCCCATCCCAATTTTCACACTCGAATTTGTAGTCATGTTTAGCATCAAATGAAAGATCTCGTTAAGCTGATTACAAATATGTTGGTGCCAAAGTGTACCTCCTTCCCGTTCCCGAGAAAAATCCTTTGAATCACTTTTCAAGGATTAACGGCCGTCTTCTGTCTTCTGAGGCCCATTTTTTCGGAAACGAGAAGGAGGTACACTTTGGCATCGACATATTTGTAATTAGCTTAACAAAATCTTTCATTTGATACTAAACATGACCACAAATTCGAGTACGAAAAAATTGGGGAACATTTATGCGCATTTTTGCGGTCACTCTTTGCTTCTTGAATTTTCCCCTAAAAGTGTAGCTCGTGTTAAGTAATATAATTAAGAAAATTGCAAATATGTGAAGATAATAGATTATTTGAGAAATACGACAAATACTACTTTGCCGTAGAAATAAAGTAATTCGTAGTAATTGGCAGAAGATCGTCAAGTTGGATGCGACCGCTCAAATATCTGATTGCCCAATTGAAATCGATCAATTCGATCTAATTTCCAGCGTCTGGCGGCCACGAGCGAGCGCTTCGTCAACTTCAAGGCGCGACTCATCACCTCCATCATCTAAGATCTCACTCGAGGACTGGGATGAGGAAGCACAAGAAGGGGCCCCGCCGGCTTTGGTACCACCACGTGGAGGCATCATCGCCGAGCCGCCTTTGCCAGTAGGAGCACGGGTACGACGTTGGCAACAAAACCAATCTCACGGTGTTGCCCCCTTGTCCCTGAGATCCTGAACTTAATTCCTTCGTCGATGGCCGTCGAGCTTTTCGCGAAAACAACCAAGACACTTCGCCGCCAAACGCATTCCCTCCCCAAGCGATCGACTCGATTCCGTTCGACTTCGTTCACTCCACTGTCTAATTCCCTTCTTTCTCCATCCACTTCTCACTCTCTATCTTTTTTTCTTTTCCTCCCTCCATTTCTCTCTTCCTGCACTTCTGTTATTTCCGTCTTTCAGTCAACTAGAATAACGATAACGAATGATAGAGAAATTTTCGTAAGCGATCGTCGTTTTAGGACGATCGAAATTTAATCGTTACGGCGTGGCTCGTGCCGCCATGGTACGATGGAAGCATATCGAGAGAGACAGTGAAACTGTAAAATCGTTTTGAGTTTGTGATACGACACGCTCTCCGTTGACAGTTCGAACGAAAGAGATTCATGCACCAACGATCACGAATCGAGAATTTCTCCGCGCGCGCTCTCTCGAATAGCAGAGAGTCATCCCTCGGCTAAAAATATTTCAATTCGCGCTTAAAGTAAGAATAAATAATCTATTTTTTTTTTATTTAAAAGGTACACGATACACGGAAGGCTTATGGTTTCATTTAACAGGGGTAAGACGCGTGCTGTTAAAAGGATCGAAGAAAAAAGTCAAATGTTTTCCCCTTCGATTGTTCACGCGCGAACGATACGTTTCGATCGATCGTCGTCGAGCACGAAACAAGCAAGATACTTGTACATAGCTCATCCCGGAATACAATAGTGCCAGGCATTCATTGTTTCTACCACTGCTTTCTTATCCAATTATCTCCCGTACCTACATTTCTCTCCTCCTTGAAAATTGCGGTGACGTAAAACGTGAAATTTAGACAATTTAAATACGTTAAACACTGTTAATTAAAGAGAGAGAGAAAGAGAGAGTGAAACTAAAATCTTTCCTGATATGTACTTCAGTTGATACAGTTTGTGGAAATCTGTCACCGCAGTGAACTATCGAAGAAAAAGATTTTCCCTTCTTGGATTTTCTCGGAACGGGAAAATCCAATAAGCGATACAATTTCAACAAACGTATAATGTCGTCATCATGTGAAATGCGGCGTTTCTCGTCCTTATACCGAGCGCATTATTTCTCTATGTAAAGCGTCCCTGTTGTTTTTTGTAGTGCAAATAAATATTATTATAATAAGAAGCCAGTCGTGTGTCTTTAATTTTACCTACATCAGATAAAAGTTTGTAACATATATATATGTGTGAAATACATATACCAAATACCACGTATGAATATTATCATTTGAATACGCATCAATAATTTATTTATTATTACAATTATTTTATAGTATAAAAATATAATTAGAAAAATATTATGTAGTATAGATATTAATAAAATTGACAAAGTCCACTAGGCCCTGATAGAATTTGCAGATCAAATCCGCGCAACAAAATATTATAATATAATAAGATTAAACAAAGCGTAGTAGAACAATTATCCATTATCATTTATCATTATCTGTTTCTTAATCTTAGAAATGAAGCAGCGTGCAATATATACGAATTATCATATACACGTATCATATTTATCATTTATTTTAAAGCCGTATATAATATAATCAATTCATTGATAATGCATATTAAAATATTAACCCGAGAACTATTGTTTCTCCACAAAATCCATTCCACAAGAAAATTTTACCATTTGTATGTGTGTTTCAAAATAAATTTAACTTTATTTTTATTCTAAAGATCGATAATTTTAGATAAAGCAAATATCGGCAAAAATCGGCAAATACCGATTACTTCTTGATAATATGGCAAAATATATTTTCGAATCTCTAAACGCACACTATTATTTTATGTGTGATATAAAAATTGAACAAGTTGCGTTTAGGTCCACAGCACGAAACTTACCATTTCATAAGACAACAGTTATATCACTAACAATGTATAGCTTTATAATTTTACAATTCTTACCACCAGTCTATCAGATCATTTATTTCTAGCTGAAGATGTTATACAGGGTGAGTCTAAAGTATGTTTTAAAATTTTGCGTGTTCCTGGATAAAAAGGAAGAATAAATGTTTATATGAACATATGGTCGCAAATGCTTCGTTGTCGAAATAATGGACACAAATCAGCAGTATCAAATAATGCCTTATTTGAACGTTTACAGTTTAGTTATTGTTGTTGTTGTTTACAAGAGATGCTCTACGTGTCTTCCATCATTTTCAACACGTGCCTGAGCATGACGTCTACATGACTGGCATACATTCGTTCGAAAACATAGTGATGACTTGATTGTAAGTACGTTATTTCTTACTGTATAGATCGAAGTACAGAGGCCTACCTAATAATCCCCTTCCCCTTTCTTTCAGTGAGTCGTAATAGCGTTTGCTGGTAAATAAACACTATCCCAGAACCAAAACACTAGAGACAAAACATCGTGGAAAGAAAGAAACTGATCTCATAGATAGTCATTATTTGAAATCTATCGTGTCCATTATTTCGACAACGAAACATTTTCGGCGTAATGTTTATAGGAACATTTATTCATACTTTATATCAAGGAACACGCTCACGAAATTTTAAAACATACTTTTGACTCACCCTGTATATACGCACTCTATCATATACTTGTGCGTATATAGTATCTTTATCAATATTTCATCAACGATTCTGAACTCCGTTTTTCACGTTTTTTGATCCATAAGCGTCAATTCCATCTCGAATTCGTCTTCTGAAATCTCGCAAGAGTCCCAACGGTAATGCTATGGTGGTGAAACCACAGACGGTGCTTTCTCTTCCGGGATGCCCACATAAATTGGATCACCTATGCGAACCATTCCGTTCGGTCCTCGCAGTCCAAGGTGAATTCCCATAACTGGACTGTCACCAGTTGCGGGTCGAATTACCGGATCGGTTATCTGTCTGTAACTGTGCAAAACAAACTCATTAGCGGCACGAGATACTAACTAAATTTTTCAGTATCTCATGTAAAATATTTTGCATGTACCATACACTTATGCCGTATACTTATGTCGCGATGATTAATGAAATCTCGTATTTTATTTTACAACTATATATATTTAATATACATAAGTACGTTTTCAAAGTTTTCAGAGGCTCCGCATTGGCATGTTTTGTGCCGGTTTCTGGGTCTATCGTAGTGAAGATACATCTTGTGCAGGGCCTAACGTTTCTCAGAATCACGTTCCCGATCTTCACCCAATCCCATTTATCTTCTTCGTAAGCAGTGGCACCCTTGACCACAAAATTCATGCGAAATTGCTGCGGCGTGACTGGTTCGTCCAGTCGGTTATTAAGGTCCACTATTGAAGCTTCGTTCATCAGACTATAGCTTGTTTCATCTGGATAGGCTCCCTGTTGAAACATTTCTTTTGCAGTTTTCGTTTAAAATATCATAATGATTAATATGATTAATAAAAAATTTATAATTAATAAAAAATTATTACAATCTATTTATAATTATTTCTATGTCACAACGGACTATCCTCGATGTTCTATAAACGACATAAAGATTTTCTTTTCTTGCACCAATCAACTTGATAAATTTATTATATCGGGATATTTACCATCGCAATAGTAACGTTAGTGACAGATGCACGACGCAAGGAAATCAAGTTAGTCAACTTCGTTATAGCGGAAGTGCATAGCGCGAAGTTAAAGAGCGATCTTTCCGTTAGGAACGTTTATGAAGAATGATTAGGACATCCAGAAGATTGTCCAGACGTTCAGAAATAAACAATGAACGCGTACAAATAAAGAAAATAATTATATTTCAACTAATCGTAACATCTTATCGTTGCAAAAGAATATACTTACCATGTCTATCGTCTCTTCTAAAGGAAAGATGTTATAATTTCTCTGTCTCACTGGTCTCACCGGCCGCTCTAATGGATAATAAACCAGCCTAAGACCCATATCCTCTTGAAAAAGGAAGCGTGACAGCCATCGAGCAACTTCTTCGCCACAATCGCGTGCCGGTACCGCTTGACCCCATAGAGCGACTCGAAAACCTTTGCCGCGGAGTTGCGCAAGGTCCACCGACACCGACATCATGCCTGGAGCGCGAAGTGTAAGCACAGAACCGGAAATACTAGGTGATACCTTCAACATTAGAGGAAGACTATGGATAAAAGCTTCCATAGTTGGAATTATCAACTATCAAGTTCACATTTTTAATTGAGCAGGTAACAAGGGCGTCCGCAGAATTTTTTCCAGGGAGGGGCATAATTCAAAATGTTACTTCCAGAATTAGAATACTTATAATTTGAAATTTATACACCTTTTACTGATTCCAGGGGGGGAGCAAATGCCCCCTCTTGCCACCCCCCCTGCGGATGCCAATGGCAGATAACATATGTAACAATGAAAGGAAAACATGGCTGAGCGATCGTGTTTATAGCGCGTATCGATCAGCTGCTTCGATCTACGTTCGGCAGAATATATATCTAAATTCTCAATAGTTCTACCGTTAATTTATTTTCCGTGTATCGCGAAGTCTATCATGACTTATGACGTAGAATAATGTATAATAATTCAACATAGAACGAATACAGCGAGAGTATTAAATGTGATTACTGTATAAATATTAAAATCATTCTAAAGAATTATTCTCTAGTCTCTCTTTCTTATAGCAATAAAGAAATTTGATTCCGCAGCTTCTTACATTGACCATTTTAGGTAGCTGCCTGGCGGTAAGGAATCGCCCCTCGAGATCGATGACGAGCAATGTTCGATCTCTCAGCCAACCGGACTTTAATCCCAACATCGTGCATTCCATTTCTATCATGCGAACGGCGCCGAGCGATTTGACCGGGTACACGGTCAAATCGCTCAGTTCTCCGACTTTTCGCCACTTCGACGGCGGCTGAGGCTTTTGTTTTCTGTTCCACCACCACCAGATGAAGAAAACCGCCGTGCCGACCCCCACGGCGGCAGTCGTGACGTATGTAAGCCGCGTTCTGTCTGAGAGGACATATAAAAAATGAAATACAAATTATTACATTGTAATTATATATAGTTCCTGGCCATATCACTGGACGCATCATATTTTTGTAGAATTTAATCTATGGAACTTCCTTGGGCTAATTGAGAGCCAGGCGCGGAAATTTGTAGAATTTGTTGATTTCTAAGGATCAGATTTATATTATGACTCATCTATCATTATTGTAATCGATTGAAATATGTAAAGAAAGTTGTCTATAAAATGGATACATTTGTTTTGATTCATCATTTATTTTCAGCCATTCAAGCTGAATCTATAAAAAAATCCAAAGTCTAATAATATGGCCAGAGATAATATGGCTGTATAAGGAATTAAAAAAGAATTTGTGTGATATTATGTATAATACGAGATATTCCTCTTATATCCTATTACATCAGTCCGAAATTGACTGTATTATACAACAGGATATAAAAGGAGCATATAATTGATCAACAATTTCGTAACAGATAGGCGGTTCTGCGATTTCGTTCGAGAGATCGCTGCACTTATTTCTCAGGTCATGTACGACGAACGTGATCGATCACTTAAAAAATACTCATTTCTTTCCCGTAACAAAAATTGGGTCCGCACGATGTATAACCGGTTTTATGAGTTCCGGAAACGTTTCATAAAATGGGCATTGAACGAGGTCATCTGGTCATTTACCGTAATACAATGTATAATGGCTTTAAATTACGATGCACTTAGTTGCTAAAAAGAGGCGGAAGACAACGCGAAAGAAATTTCAATTGCAAAACAGATATAGTTCCGATGTAAATGCGCGCAAGGTACGCTATCGTACAACGGAAAATTTAAAATTTAAAATTAAAAAAGAAATGTGACGGTGTCGTTACTTCAAAACGCGGGATGGAAATGTAAGATGCGGTATACATTTATTGTTTCGCGATCTTTTTCTACAGTACGTAATCTCGGTAACGTAATGATATGCATACGTGCGAGACCGGTTAACGCGTACGCGATACAATTAGGTGCAACGAGGCGCAACGAGCCGGTATAATGCAGAGTTGGTGGAATATTCTTTCTGTGAAGCTTTCAATATCTTCACCTTACAGCATACGCACTTTCCTTAGAGTAAAATCCATTTTCAGTTATGCGTAAGTGACCACTCGGGGAAACCCGTTAATTTGAGTGCTAAATAGCTTGCTAATTAACACTCTGCATGCAAATCACGTAGGTCTACTGTTTTTTCGGTCGCACTGTGCGCTTTAAATGATATTATTATATATTATAAGTGCAATGAGCAATTCCCGCAATGCGAAATTACAATGTAACTTTCAAAGTTTAAAAATAAAAAGTACAATACAAATTTTCATAATACAATTCTTAGGAAAGCATTCACATGTTGTAAAATTCTCTAGCGAATAGAAAATGTATACGGCGTCTCAGACCTATATTTCTCTTTATCAGTATCGTATCAGTAAAAAAAGATTACAAAAATAAATATTTCTTTCAAAGCGGGGAATACTCGAACGGCATATCACTTCTGTAAAGCAGATAGTAATGATTGGCGATTGAAAAACGCTGAGTAACGATAACCAACTTTAAAAATAACTTGTCAGACTTATCACGAGAGCACTCGGCTGAGCAAGAGAGGAACGAGATATTTCTTTTTATTAATACGAGCTCCGCAACTCGTCAATTTCCTGGAAATCGAGAGAAACGCCCGATAACGAAAAGATACAGTAAGAGACAAGTAGGTGACAACAGGTGCGTCCGAGTAACGCGAACTTCATACGAATCAGATATAGTTGCTTCGTCGCAGGGGTCTTCTCGAACGAATAAAAAGGAGCGAAGTGAGCATAAATGGCTTATGTTATATTCGCTTAGGCTATCCATAATTTTGTTTTGCAAATTAACGTATTTTCGAAGTTGCATCGCAGGCAAAATATTTTATACTGTTTACAACTAAAATTAATTTTTAGCTATAAACAGGACGACAAACACGTAACTTTATTCGATCCCTTTATTTGGAAACACACTATCTCTGTTACTAAGAGGGAAAATCCCCCATTGTAGGCTTCTAGGGGACCACGCACCCCTCGCCGAATCAATACTGCAAGAAACAGGCATTATTCAAGCACGAGGGAAACGTAGCTGTCCCTTTAACGTTTCAAGCATAACTAACTTGATCACTTCGTCTCGACTTAAAAAGATTAAATTAAATTAAATTTACGAATTGTTGTCGATAGAAATTTGTATGAATGAGGTAAGAGTGTATCAAAATTATATGTCATTGTGATAATTAATTGATAAAATTGTTTTCATCATAACAATTTAATGATAAATAATAACCGATAAACGATAAAATAAATTCTAGTTTTTACTATAATAATAGTTAACAGAAAATTGCGTGTTTGTCCAAGTATTTGTTGCAGTACTTCATATTTGATGACGAAGTACAGCTATCGATCGTGAGAGGAATAAGATTGGTAGAAACGAACATGTCTCATGGTAAATGTGCCGTGCGAAACGTCGGATTCCATGTAGTCATTCCCCGAGTTATAATACTTTTCCACTCTTACGCCTCTCTGGAATGTTAGCTGTATATTCATACTGGTTTTATTAAGTATCTCATTAATAACGTGTATAAATAAACATATTTCTTATCTTATGTTTATAACACAAACTATATTAAATTTATATCGTTTCTAAACTATACTCCAAAATGTGATATAAAGCAAAACAAAACAATAAATTATCATGAAATTTAGAAATATTTTCATGCACATAATGTATTAAGTTAATTAATTTTACTAACTAAATATCAAGTTAAATACGTCGAAAAATTAAAGGTATTTTGCATTCATTAAGAAAAAGATTTTATACACAATATCTTTGAATTTCTCACTCTTTACATTCTTCTTCATCCTTGAATTTGATTTATAACACATTTGGAGTAATCCATCATCATTATCAGCACACATCAAATAAGCAACATTCCAAGTTACTGAGCTGCTTATCTTATACTGCGTTTCATCACTTATGTTTTTCTCTTATTTATTACATCACTTGCTTCATTTTCATCTATAAATATCATGTGTGCATATTTGAATTTTTCATTAATATTTTTTCATATATTAGACTTATATAAATTCATTCTATCATTAATCATATTTAATTTGTATTTTTTAGTATTCTTTTGAAAAGAATAAGATATAAATCGAAACATTCCTGCGTGAAAACTAATTTTTTTAGCATTTGTCTGGATTTTTACCGTTCCACTTCCATCTACATCCGCTTCGTACTAGTTTTCAGTTTTTTCTTACATAATTTCTTATCATTTTCTTTCACTCTTTAGTCTCGCGTGCATTGATCTGTTCTCAATTCCGATTCATTCAACCGGCACTTATTCCTCTCGAAAGGAAGATCAACCGAAGAGAATATCTTATATTAGTCCGAAGTCCTTTTCACAAATAAAAACAGATGAGATCAATCATCGAACAATACTAACATTAACAAGCAGTATATATTTACCCATGATCACACCGCCAAGATCGACAAAGTTACGATAAGCCGAAGCGACTCTGCAGACGATCGCGGTCTCGGAAACAGTCCTTAGCAAGGATTTTTAAGGATTCCTCGAGACCGTCCCGAGGGATCAGACAATCGACCGACGAGCCTCGTCTTCTCGCAGCCCTCGCGGCACTGATTCGAGCTTCACGTGCACATCACAACCATCTCCTTCCCTGCGACGAGGACACCGTTATCTATTCGCTTTACGTTCTGGTATCTCCTTCCACCATTGTAGTCACATTGCCGTCACGTCGGTGTAGTCGCCGGCGCGTCGACATATGCGAAGCAGAGGGCATCAATGTGAAGACCGTCGTCCAGAATTGGAACACGGCTTTCTACGGGCGTGGGTGGCACATGCGCCGCGCCGGTCTGTTACGGCCAGTTGCTCCGGATTTTTAGGGACCCGATGTGCGATCAAATATTTGACTTCGATGAAACTTCGATTAATTTAATCAACTATTAATTTATCAAGCAGTATCTGTTTTGTTAATATAGATAGAATAATTAAATTTTTTATGTTTAATACATGAAAGATAAGAAATTAGATTAAATTAGATTAGAAACAATCAATTATACAATTAGAAATTAATATTTAAAAATTTTAGTATTTAAAAAATTAGGAATAACAAATTATACAATTAAAAATTTTACAGTAAACAACTCTGTCAGTTGAATTAATCACTGGTTAAGTTAATTGGAGTTTGGTTGAAATTATTCTTGATTTATATAATCACGCAGTTCAAGGTTCATACAGAATTGTTTCTTATTTTTCTTTAAATAAAATGATTTTTTTCAAAGTTACGTTTCAACAAAGTGCAGTAAAAACACATTAAAGTAAGAGAGAGCTACAATATATCAAGAAGTTTAAATCCCTTTTTAAAAAAAATAAAAACATTTTTCAATTTAATCTAATAATTTTCGTATCTCTATAATTAAGATTTTCTTGAGTTTTGTATATACATACATATAAATAATAATAGATATTATAAATAGTAATCACAGTAAAAAATTAAATGTTAATTGTAACATTTTTCACATGTCCCAGAAAGTCCACTCTAAATTTTAAGTTAAAATAACTCATTCATCGTGTGTTACTTGTTGACAAACTATAAATGTTAATTAATTAACACTATACTTTACATTTATGTTTGTTCTTTGAACTTTAAGTATGATGTAATAATAACATACAAAATAATTCAACAGTTATATTAACACATGTTTGTTCTTTGAACTTTAAGTATGATGTAATAATAACATACAAAATAATTCAACAGTTATATTAACACATGATATTAATAATTTTAACTCAAATTATATGTAATAGAAACATTTGATTTTAGTAAATTTGATTAATTTGTATGTCAAAGTTTACGATTATTTGAAGATTTACTTTGTTTATGTTAAAATGACTTTAAGATATGTTGATTTTTTAAAATAATTGTGTTAAAAGAACTCAAAATAATATTCAATTTCTAAATAACATACATAAAAAGTTAAGTTATTATGATGACATAAACATAACACGTAAAAATGTTATGAAAATAATAACATATCTGTTGTATGTTAATTTTACATTGAAATAATATAATCAAATCTTGGTAACACAAGAAAATTTTAACATATGGACGCACGATTTTTTACTGTGTATATATTATAATTTCAATATATATGTATATATAATGATATATATATATATATATATATACATTAATTAATATGTTATATATATATTAATGTATATTAATACTATTTTTTATATATATAGTTAATATAAAATGAAATCATAGACTAGGTTATTACAGACACTCAACGCGTTGTCGTTTCAAATTTCGCGCCTCGCAATGTGCGCAAGCCCAACCAAGAACGGACGTCAAGTGCCCCACTATCTCGACTGCCAGTGCCGCCGATGAACTGTCACTCATACTCACTCATCGATGATTTCATGGAAATGTGACTATCTTACAGTCGCGAAAAGTGTTTCGATGTTTTGGCCGAGGATTCTGGAGAGAAGCGACAAATCAATCGATTGATTATTGTTCCCGAATAGACGGGAACTCGCGCGATACCAGTGCTACATCGTCGTAAATAGAAAAGTGCGCAGCTGTTCGTTCACTTAAATACCTTGTTTTGTATCGAGGTAGGTCAAATACTGGATCGTCGATGATTCACCCCATCAAAAAAATATTCTAATTGTATCTTCGCAATCAAATTTCAAAGTCCAAATAGTTGAAAAGATCTTGGAGACTTAACTTCGTTATTTCATGGGCTTGTCAGAGGTTAACAATTGAGGATGCAGTCATTACGGAGTGTTCATGCAGAAATTACTGCTCATACGTCATATCTAATTTGTATCATTACGAATGCCGTTAACGAGTGTTTTGCATGCTTAAAAGCGGAGCAGACATTTGTCTGCGTATGGCTACGTTGCAGTCTGTTGTTTTCAGTTGTGATATGATAAGCAAAATCCCACTGGGAGAATAATGTTATCATTTACCGCGTTGGTCCATTAAAGAAAAATTGAGTTAATGTCAGTGAAGAATAAAAGAAAATATCTTTAATGTGTAATCCATTTATTTCAATTAATTAAATGTATACTTTTTTTATTATAGATACCAATATGCCAATTTTGTACAGCGTGGTGGCCCGTGGGACAATTATATTGGCGAAACATGCTGCATGCGTTGGAAACTTTGAAGAGGTCACAGCGAAAATCTTGGCAAAAATATCACCAGATAATGACAAACTCACATACTCGCAAGGGCCTTATCTTTTTCACTATATCTGCGAAGATCGCCTTGTTTACATGTGCATTACCGATGATGTATGTACTAGGCACAGATATTAAATATATCGCTACAGATATTAAAACAGAATATAAGTAAGAATATAAGTAAAAACTAAGAATATATAATGAAATTTCATTTTAGGATTTTCAAAGATCCAGGGCATTTTTATATCTTAATGAAATCAAGAGAAGATTCTTGGCTGTTTATGGACCAGGTGCTCAAACTGCCGTAGCTTATGCCATGAACACAGAATTTGGTCGTGTTTTGGCCAATGAAATGGTAGTATCAGAAGTGATTATATGTATCTTGAAACATTGTTTTCACATCCATCTCATCACACCTTACGTTTTCTTTCTTTAGAAGCATTATAGTGAATCCAAAGATCTTGATAGATTGTCTAAAGTTCATGGCGAGCTAGATGAGCTTAAAGACATTATGGTAAAAAATATCGACAATATAGCGATGCGTGGCGAGCGGTTGGAACTGCTTGTAAACAAAACTGAAAACTTGTCTGCCAATGTATGTAATAGTATGCTCACAATTAACATTGGTTAATCATTAAATATTATAATAAAATTCAATTTTTTATTCTAGTCTGTGACGTTCAGAAAGACAAGTAGAAACTTAGCACGCTCCTTATTTTGGAAGAATGTCAAAATCTATGTTATTGTCGGCGCAATTTTAATCGTAAGTCCAACATTGCGATCAATTTTAGATCTGTCTAATTTCTGTTGCAATCGAACGTTATCCAATTTTTCTGTTGCAGGTTGTAACATATGTAATTGTCTCTATAACATGCGGAGGCCTGGCTTGGCAAAAATGTGTGGGAAATTAATGCATGTATATGTACGATACAGTGTTCAAACGCCGATTGAATAAATCGCGGATGGAAGAAAAGTGCGCGGAAATCTAGTATGAGACTGATGAAAACCATTAGATCCGCGAGGTTACACGTAAATTTATTGTTACATCTTGGTTTACATAATACATAATACAATAAGAACATTGTACTAATACATATGATATATATATAGATATATATATACATATACACACACACGTCTGCATATTTATCCATAATGCTTGTATTATGATCATTATTTTACAAAAATCGTAACACTTACAATTTATACTCTGTGGACAAAACGTATACATATAAAACCCATTTTATTTTTTACACTGAAATATGCACCATATTATACCTTATTTTAAAAAGATGAAAATAAAAATGTTTTCTTGTTCAAGCCCTACATGTTTTTACAATTTGTTATGACCTATCTCTTACAATTAGTCGCGTTCGGCGCTTCGTACAGGAAGAACATCCCTCCCGCTTAAGTATTTTTGGAATCTGATAGATTATTTATTGTAATCATCCGTCATTTACACTTTTTTTCTTTGTGAAATTATTCCATCTGATTTGACCGGTGGCGTATCGAGCCCAAACCTAGGGAATCGAAAGCCATAACTAAAGAAGAAGAAAGAAGAATGACCTGTCTCTTTAGTTATAAAGTAAATATATTTTATTTCAAGCTGCGTAAAGCGAGGTGTGTATATATATATGTATACATAATTTGTTACGTTTGTTAATTATGTTAATTAATAATTGTTAATTATGTGCATTGTTAAATTATATGTACGTATATATATATATATATACAGAGTGTTTAAAAAAAGGGGTAAAATATTTTAAGGATATTTAGTATGTCCAAAAACAAGTCGAAAAGTCTTAATAAACATGGGCCCGCAAATGAGCCGTTTTTGAGATATTTTATATATATAATTTTTTGTTTTTGATATTTTTATTTTTATATTTTATTATTTTTATAATTTTTATTTTGTTTAATTTTAATTTT
>NJRL01001111.1:36370-63275 GCA_003063815.1 Aphaenogaster rudis
ATTTTTATTATAATTTATGCAAAAAATAACAGCTGGTGTTTTACCTTATTTTATTAGAGAAGATGCTTAAAATGACCTCCTTCCATGTTTATGCAAATCCTGCATCTCCGCAAAAAGAAATTATAATAAAAATAAAAATTTAAAGCATAAAATAAAAATTATAAAAATAATTAAAAAAGTAAGAATATAAAAAAATAAAAATAAAAATATCAAAAACAAAAAAATAAAAATATCTTAAAAACGGCTCATTTGCGGACCCATGTTTATTAAGACTTTTCGACTTGTTTTTAGGCATACTAAATCCCCTTAAAATATTTTACCCTTTTTTTTTAACACCCTGTATATATATATATATATAAGTAACGCGTTATTTTCCAACTCTACTCTCCTCTAGAAAATCGACGCGGTATCGACGGAACGTCATCCGGATCTTATCCGTCCCGTGGGTACATCCTCTCGCTACGGGGCGTGCGCCGCGATGCAACGACGTCGCTCGGCGCAGCGGCGTGCGACGGGTGGCGGCGTCGTGGCGCGGGCGCTCTCCCGTCGCGGAGCCCGGGCCATCGCAGCAGCCCGGCGGCTCTCGCAGGATGTCGATGTCTCGCGCGGCGCGCCCTTCGGGAGGTGCCGAAGTGTCTCCGTGCCTCGTACACACGCGCCACGATTGATCGCGCTCCATCCCCAAACTACGAGATTTTGGGGAAAAAAACCGCTCTCCCTTTCACATCGTCCCGTCCTCTCTCCTTCCCGCTCAACAAGTTTTTACGGTCATCTCCCAGGGATTCGTAAAGAAAAAGAAAAGAAAAAGAAAGAAATCCGTCGACGGGCCGGTGACGAGAAAAGAGAGAAAAAAATAAGGGCAAGTTTAGGAGCGCGCGTTTTCCGGTCTTGTCTCTCCCCCACGAATGGAAAGAAGGGTAGCTGCGTGAAGGAGCTCGCGGGAAAACGCGCGGTCCGTACGCACCCCGAGCGAGAGAGAGAGAGAGAGAGAGAGAGAGAGAGAGAGACAGAGAGAGAGAGAGAGAGACGGGCCGCTCTCAGGTACGCGTATGCGTGAGAAACGCGTCGGTGCGTGTGTTTACAACCTGTGGGTGGTGCGGCAGCGGCGTTAGGCACCGATTACGGGATATGGATTCGCGGTGGACCCGGGTGGAGGCGGAGGACGGCAGATGACGGGATCCGCGGACGAGCCCGGCGAGTGGAGGCGCCGAATGAAAGTGAAAACGAGGGACACTGCACGGTGGGCGCTGTGATGTGAGAGGGAGGATGCGTCGCCCTCGGGAGAACGACGACCAAGGGTGCTGGGAAGATGAACGCCGGAAGGCGACGAATGCCTTGAGCTCTCCCCGTAAGTGCGTTTCTTTCCCTTTCGCTGGCTCTCTTCGAGCGAGACGAGCGAGACGCGCCGAAGCCGCGGCGCTTGGAGGGAAATGCTGATATGTTAATGCGTTAATAAACTCTCGCATCAAATGAACGCAAGCGAGCGTTTTGTAATTCGATTTCTGTGGCTCGAAATTGGCGAATACGCCACGTTAAGCTATGGACTGGATTATTACTACTTACACGTAGCCGCGAATTACCTACGATATTCTGCTCGAAATTCTAAGACGACATCGCAAGATCGATCGGACGGCACGCGGATTATTCTTGAAATAGATGGCCGAAATTTGCAAAAGTATTTTTGGACCGATCTGAGATTGATTTTTGCTTGTGGAGAAAATAGCGTGACCTCAATGGTTTTCGTAATTGAAATAAATAATTCAAAATGGAAGGTCTTCCGCTAAAAGTAAGCTTCGGAGATAATAAAGCTACGTTATTTGTTTGAATTCACATTAATTCTGCTTTAATAAGATTTTAGAATATTTCTCATATAAGTCAGAGGATGTTTTTGTTGGTTTTATAAACATCTCGTTAGTGTTAAGTAATCACATTTTTCTACGTTTCGATGTGGCTTGATAGCTCTCGGCCTACCATTTGCCGACGTTTATTTTTCATTCCGTTGCGTGCTTTATTGCGTGCATCTAGCAACGGAGAGACGTATAGTTTAGATAAAACATCGCGAACGCGACATCGCCGGCGCAAAAAGGCAATGAACTGCTACGCGGCATGAACGTGGAGTGGAAAATATACTAGCCTTCGCCGCACGCGAGCGGAAGCAACGGAAAATCGTTGCCGCGGAATTCTGGGAAAACAACAACTGTATCAGAGAGAAGCGATAATATTAACACTGCTGGATATAGAATCTTCGTATCGATTCTCGTAAACGTAATCCTTCCAGCTTACCATCACGTTAATATCGTTACCGTTGCCTTCCCATTGCATGTTGCTCATATTGTGACGCCTATAAATTATTCCATCCAAATATGAAAGCTGTCACGATGCATGTCCTCGTTTAACTCCGGCCATTCATTTCATCCAGCCATTTATTGAAACTGATTCTCGTTGAAAGTCAATTTATTTTCTATTCCACAAAAGACCTATACAATAAATAACGTTGAAGCGAGACGTTGAATTTCTTAACAGTGCGAGAGATCAATAACTTTAATTATTACGCTACTCAGGAACAACACGCAAAACCGATTGTGTGTAATCCCTGAACGATAATTCGCGATCGGTATTGTTCTGTGTGCCGCGAAACTATCTGTGTTACTGCGGTCGATTCCGAAAATGTAGGCGCCTAGCTGACCCCACGTTTTATTTTGTGCTGTGCCTAGTGTTTCCCTAATGCGCGCGGGGAGTCATTTTGATGGAGAAATATTCGATGCCACGTATACCGGCCATAAAACGTTCGACGAACGGGAGGGTCCGTCGTGGAATGGCGTTAGGGACGAGCCTGAGCGGGAAGAATGTTCATTGACGTTAGAGCCCCCCCATGTCCTGGCAAGGAAGCGTTCCGCTGGCTCCGGTCTGAATCACTCGTAGGACGACAAATGTCCCCTGAAAGTACGGGACATTGTCTTCCTTCGAAGTAGCGGCGAGTAAGCGAATAGAACCGAGCTACCTGATACGATTTTATGCTTTTTAATTCAGCTGTAACTCAATCGTCATTTCGCGCGATCGTATCCTTGTCAATATTCAATTAGCAAATGTCTGTCGCGATAAATGTGTATAAAAGCGATTCTTCAATTTCCTCGCTGTCGAAATACACGGAGAAAATTTTATATTAAAAATTACTATGTATGGCAGTAGCCATGGGCTATTGCTGAAATTCTAAAAAATTTTACTGTTTTTCATTGTTTTACATAGTAAAAATTTGTATAATTCCAGCAATAGTCCACGGCTACTGCCATACATAGTAATTTTTAATATAAAATTTTCTCCGTGTACGAAATACTGTCATACACGGCGTTTGACAATGGTGGGTTACAATATGTGCGAAACGGTTCGAGTTTCGAGGGCTGTAATCGCCGAAGGCTTAGCAGTAACTTTCGCGAGAGTAATTATGCATTCCCCGCGCATAAAGTAGCGTCTTAGTGCAGTATCTTGTTACTCCGCTAACAACAACTCCGTACAGCGAGCTTGTCTATAAGATTTAGAAACAACATGACTAAGCGCCTAAGCACATAAGTCCGCTTCTCCAAAGATAAACGGTAACTCCTAAGATAACGGTGCGATACGTTTCGCATGCCGTACTCGCGTCAATGCATTTTAATTAACTTACCGATAAAATCTACAAGGCTTCGCTTGCCTTGCGTTTTACATTAATAAAATGTCCTGTGCGTAGCGTACAGAACTTTGGTTATCGATTCTATGGCCGCTGGGCAACCGTCGTGGCCTGTAATTATGTTTTACAGTTTCGATTGAAATTATCACCACGCTGCGGGATAATTAACTAGCTCGAAGAGAGCCAGATTTAATTTCCTATCTGGCGTAATTAGTTTTCTACAAAGTACGTCCCTGCACCTTACGTAATTAAGGGCATCGAGGTCCGCTTCCGAGATTGCCCGGCAGCAGTCGGACGAAGTTCCTCGCGTAAAACACGCGATAAGTATCATCGAAATTACACCGTATTACTCCGGAGATAAAAAGTAATCTTTCATTTATTTTGTACTCATTACGTAAGAGACGAATCACTGAAAAGGATAAATGATTTTGCCTGTTGATTGAAAAGTAAGAAAAAGCAAAAAAAGAATGTAGATAAATTTTATATATATGAACTTTGTGTCGTTAATAAAATTATGTCCCATTTATTTACCTGTAACATGACAGTCTTTGAGACAATCTTTGAAACAAAATCAGCTTCACGGTGATATATACGTTTGGGCGGAGGGTCGTAAAGAGCAATTCTCAGCAACTACCCCGGAGATCCTTCGACGACTAATAACCGGGATAAGCGTCGAAATGAAAATCATTGGTTCCCGGCGTGTGCTCGCGCGATCGTCTCTTTTGCGAAGGGGTAAAGAGAGCGGCTTTGATATCCGGGGTTGTCGTTGGGACGAGGGCCACGCGCGTTCACCGACTCTTTTCACCGGAATATTTTCGTATCGCGCGGTCGACAGCAGCCTCTCGCTTCCTCTCACGCGCGAAAAGCAGGTAGAGGAGGCACGACATGGCGTTGAAGCGATCTGTCTCTCAAGGGCCGATTCTTTCAGGCTGCAAACCCGGTGGATTGTGTGCGCAAGGGCCCACCCTCTTTAGAATTCCCCGTCCGTAGAGGAGCGAGGAAGCTCGTGTCGAAGACAAAGACGAGGGGGTCGGCGCGCGAAAGGGGGTGAAAGGAGCGAGGAGAGGCGCGAGGGAGAGTCGGGGGACTCTTCGTGAGGGAGAGGTGCGGTTGAGCCCGAGGGGTGGTGAAAAAGCGAGAGGGAGATAAGGAGATAAGGAAGATGGGCGAGAGCTCGCCGGATCTCAGCCTCCGGCTACGCCAGGGCAGCTCCGACTCCAGAGACTCCTTCTACATGGACTTCGCACAGGTACGCGGGGTGAGGGGGAGGGAAAGATGAGGCATCTTGTAGATTAAAAATCATCTGTCTTGGGTCTGAACCAAGGGTAATTACTCGGAAAGATTTCGGGCGTCGCGGCGCGAATTACGACGCTGCGAGGTCCTTGACTCGCCATTTCACTTACGACAGATTATTACGAGAGGATCATAACTACATTCATGGATCTTTTAAGGGGGTACATCTAGAGCGACGAAAATAAAAGTTACTTTTCTGAATTTTTTTTATAGAAAAGTATAGTATTTTAAAATGAAATTTTTTAAATTAAAAAGTATATGTTTCAAAATATTCTTGAAGTTTTATATTGCAAAAATCTTCAAAATGGCGGTGCTTAAAAGGTACCTCCTTAATATATTTTCGACATCCGCGTTGATTACTTTGTAGAACTGCAAAGCTTTATTTTGATATAATCAAATGTGAATATGAAAGTATTACTAGTGATATTAAAACGTACATTATCTATGAAAATTCGATAATTGTTCTTTACGCTTCCATCAGTTGATGTAGAGCGACAGAAGATAATTTCTGGAATGCGAGTGTCAAAACTTGATAAATTTCTATTAAATCGTACTCGCGATATTCTCAGTCCCTTCTAAAATCGGATTAAAGCGCAGCGATGTATCAATAACTGAAATACCACATCAATAAGGTCACATGCCCTGAAAGACAAATTCAATATCCTCGCAAATATTCTCAAAAGTAGGACAATCGTAAAATTGGCTGTGCTGCGGGAACGATAAATTATATATCGATTAAAAACCCTATCAAATATTTACTCCGCTCATTTTATGTCACATTTGGCGAACGAAGCTTTTTAATTGTTATTGATTTACCGATATTACATTTAATGAAATCTTTTTACTTTTGCTAAAATATTGGCTGTAACTATGCGGGAAATATTTCGATATTCTAATAACTATTATTTTGCTGAGACGATCTTTAAAGATTTCAAATTGCATAAAATCAGCACGGCACGCCAATTACGGTAACTAATTACGGTAATTATATCTCCTATTCCTATCTCACAGGGTATCGATTCTGATATCGAGGAAGTGACGCGGCCAGGCGACAATAATTCCGATCCCATGCTGGAAAATCATCTAGAGGAGAATGGGAACGACTTGCCGCCAATCGAGGACATTACGACGATCCCCGAGGAGGCCTCGGAAGAATTAAGGGAGGAGGAGGAGGCGGCCGCATTGGAGGCCGCGCTTCGAACGCCAGACGGTGGCACGATTAGCACGGAAATCGAGAAACCGTCGACCGCGACGATCATGCAGGAGTGAGTACAGAAAGTGCCTTTACCCCTGATACCCACCCTTATATGACACTCGAGACATACCTCGTTCATTTTCCCTCGTTGCTAATTTTCGCGATCGTTAACGATCTACGACGCGTCTCGCGAGCTTCTTGACTAAAAAACCGAAACAGGCAGTGAATAAACAAAACGAACGCGCAGCAAAATAATCTTTGATTTTAAAGCGTGAATTTTTAATTGCAAATTTTTAATTTTATATATAATTGACCGATTCAGGGTTGACAAGAGAAAAAATTATATTAATATCCTATCTCGCGTCGTACGGAAACGAGATTGTTAAGGAACGAGCATTTCGCCGTTGATTCGACCGTTTTGTATCGATTGTTGCCGCTTTGTATGCACCACCGCAACGTAAATTACAGCCTCCCCTAAAGAGCCGGCGTTTCTCCACGTCTCTTCATTGGAGTGACCAACGCCGGCGGTCCCGGCGGGCAACATTAATCACCGTCTGCGATTAACGCGCATTTCCCTCGGTTTCCAGCGTACAACCCTGCACTTCGTACACTGCCGGCAATTAAACTTGATCGTGAAAAATGCCTCACCGATTTCGCAGCAACATGCCGATTTCCTCCGCGTCATCAATCCCACACATCCGTTCAATGTGAACCCTTTTGATTTCCTTCAAGAACGCAAGGAATTGTTTTGACGCCTTCTTTTATCTACAATTACAGATATTATAACGTAACTCTTGACAAGTATTATATTGTTTACACTGAGAAAAAAGTCGAAATATTCAGAAACAAATATTACTTGTGACATTTTCTTCGATATTTATTGGTTATAAAAAAAATTTAGCTATGATGACGGAATACAACATTTCTGTGAAATATACTTAATGTTTCTCATTAGGTGGTTCATTTGCTAGAAATAAAATTTCATTTCGCCGTATTTAAATAAGGCCTATCTCAAAGAAATTATATTTCACAAATAAATTTTTAAGTACTTTTTTCTCAGTATAGAGATACGTCTATATAATCTTACACGATTGTTTTCTCACGCAATATAAAATAATTTTTTTTATTCGTATATACAATTTCGAATAAATGAAAATCCATTTTGCCATCTGGTCATTGTTGTAACTGAAAACGCGCGCGGCTTCCTGCACGTTATCTGCAGTAATGCGGCGGCTTTTGTTCGCGCGTTGGCTTTTACGCGTTGTTCGTCCGCGGTGTCTCCAATGGAACCGATTTACTGGACCGAATGCCAAGTCCCTCTCGAATTCCGGCATGCGGGAGCGTCTGGTTTGCGCGCGTATTCGGTCCATCCGCGGAACTCGATTACTTCCGCCGGATATCGAACGTGAATTCGCGTGCACGGGACGAGGCATCGGCGTCTGAGTTAATATTGACCTGTCACTCGGTTATGGCTTACGCTCGATCTCCGTCCGCGTCTTCCCTCTCGCTTCCGGTTCGACCTTCGCAGGCTTCCTAACCACCCCTTCCCTCCCCAAGCCTCCGTCGTGGCGGAACTTCCCGAATCCTCCACTCCAATCTATCAGAAAAGCAGCTTATTCCGTCGATTTACATGCAGATTCAATCAACGTAGACATGTACTCAAGACGACATTTCGCAATTCGACTGCGGAAGAAATTTACATCGTGATATATCTTCCGCAAACGAATTTCTAAGGATGTTATAATACATATGTACACTGAGAGAAAAATCCGTCGGATAATCCGATCAAAAAATAACACACGGATATTACCGATCTCTTTAATCGGAACAGCAGTTTTACCGATCAAATTCCGATTAGAAAACATCGGATCAAAGATATCCGACCAAAAATTTGATCGGTAAAACTGCTGTTCCGATTAAAGAGATCGGTAATATCCGTGTGTTATTTTTTGATCGGATTATCCGATCAAAAACACACGGATTTTTCTCTCAGTGTATATATTCTAAATTTTGCAAAATTTCTTTACATTAAACTCGTCTTATTTTTAATTAATCTAATCATTTCAGTCGGTACACACATATGTATATATATATATATGTTTGTGTATATCAACTGAAGTGATAAAATTAATAAAAAATAAGATGAGTTTAATATAAAAAAATTTAGCGAAATTTAGACTCGAGTTGAAGTTATTACAATATTGACAAAATTGCAATCGTGCACGCCTCGTTTCGTTGAGGGATAAAAAATTTCTCGGTCTTACTAGAAGTATTGCGCGACGAAAAATTTATATCCCACAATCCTCCTATGAAGCAACCTCTCTCTCTCATCGAATTTGTCGTCTTGATGGGAAAATGGTAGACGCGGTGGGCAGGGGAAGTGCTGTCAGATATTTTCCAGTAAATGTACGAGAGCCGCCGATCTCAGAGGAGGCAGACGGAATAAAAGTCGAAGCGTGTGAATATTAGAGTACAGTACTTCCACATATTTTAGATGCGACATTTATCGCGCGCTTTTCTGGAAAATCTCTTAAAACGGAGGCATGGTATACTATTAATTATCCAATTTTTAAATTCAATTTTCTCAACAATAAAATTGCATACGGGGTGTTCCAGGTTTTAACGGCCAAACTGCGCTAATTAATTCTATGAGTAAAAATAAGAAAAACATGTTATGTAAACATAAGTCCATAAAAGCTTTATTGAAAAATTACAACAAAAAGTGAAATGTACCGCGAATGAAAGAAATCTCTTATTAATAGAATGCACAGCATGATTTTATTCACACACATTTCACACGAATATTCACGCACAATTTTACGAGTTTATTTACCCGAACAATTCTATGGAATAAATACATGCGGTACAGAAGATTAATTATTTTTCACAAAGAATTCTATGGACTGATGAAATAACGTTTGCGAGAGAAAATATTTTTAATTTTCCTAAAATTAAAAATATATGAATACGTCAAAGCATGTGGATACAATTGAATGGTTATCCGGCACAATCCCTTGACCTCCAAGATCATCAGATTTGGCACTATTAGACATTTACACATTTTTTAATTGTAACTTTTTAATAAAGCTTCTAATGGACCTGTATTTATGTGACATTTTTTCTTATTTTTATCCATAGAACAGACTGGCGCAGTTTGACTATTAACAGGTAAGATATCCTATATAAAAAGAAATTTTCTTCATTTTTTCTTCATTTTTTCACTTAGACTCATCCTTGTTTCAATTGTACTGCTAATAGCTAATAGTCAGGGTTAGGAAGTAACTCGTTACTTGTAACGAAGTTACAGTTACTTTTTTTCGGTAACTCTGACTTAACTTCGTTCCTTTTTCTCCATCTGTAACTGTAACTTAACTCAGTTACATATTTTCGGTAACTAGTAACTAATTTAATAGTTATATATATTAATAGTTACTTTATATATATTTATTTCAAACTTTTGGCAATTGCATCGGGCGGCCTTGCACTTGTGCATAAACATCGTTATCGACACTTTACAATCCAATGCACATGCTCCCAACTGCTCTCGACTTGCGATACAACTGACGAATGGAAAGGAGAAAAAAAAAAATTTTTTTAGGTAAAATTCTATTACCTAAAAAAATTTTTTTTAGTTTTCTCCTTTTAAGTCACGTACTAAGTATTTCTCATTTGTGGAGGTGACGTGAATTTCATTACATTTACCATTTCATTTATCACTTTTAATTGTATGCACTGAGGAGGACTCAAATCGGAGTCAAAACCTTTTTTAGATTTGTATAGTGTATTTTTGAATAATAAATTTATTGTTTACCCCGACAACGGCGTTGGCTCACATTGGCTTTCTTCCAAATTATCTTTGATTTTATATCCGAGAGCTTAGCATCATTAGTATTGATTTTGTATTAAATGTCAATAAATTTTTATCACTATAAGTGTAGATTTGATATTTTTATTTTCATTACAAGAAAGTAACTGCAAAGTAACGACTCGTTACTTTTTAAGTAACTATAACTGTAACGAGTTACTTTTCAGAATCGATAACTTGTAATTGTAACTAGTTACATTTTCAATGAAAAAACTGTAACTTAGATACTTTTATAAAGTAACTTTCCCAACCCTGCTAATAGTTAAACCTAATATCTACGATATATACGCAACTCTTGCTGTGTATCTAATACACATTGTTTTTTTTTTCTTTTTTCCCAATTTCTCCTGTTGATCTCTGTTTTCCCGTCGAACCCTTTTTTCTCTCGAATTCCCGGCACGTAACCGAGACAAACCGATCAGCTGGCGCGCTGGCGATGTAACGGCGTGTTACGCCGCTGCAAATTTGATATACCGCTAACGAGCTCGCTATCAAACGGTCGCATATCCAGGCAGGGACAGAGAGAAATGATATACGCAGAGAGAAGGATCGATAGATACAATGGCCAGGGAGCCGGTCTGCCCCGGTTAGGGCCTCAGTTTGTGATGCGGGGTCCGTGAGTACCGTGTCATGAGCCGGAGGGCCGTGATAGTGTCATCCGTTGGTGAGGGCCGTTCATGAGGGCCAACGTACCGAGACGATCGAGGAAAGTGCGAGTCAAGGTCACGGGTATGCTCATCAAGGAGACGTCGCTCAGGTATCACCATTTCGCTGCGCCGCTCGATATCTATTGCATCTAAGGGTATAGAAGTGTTTCTCCGAAATTTTATCTATATCCACATCGATGTATGATTTAACGAGATTTATAATTATAAACACTGATATCGTTTTGAAGTAGAAATGATAAATTGTACGGACACGTTGATCATATTTTTATTCTATTGTAAAAGACAGGAAGTTCTGTCGTGAAAAATTTTATGTCGAGTGACGTGGAATAAATCGGAAAAGGGGAAGGAAGTAATGTTAAAAGATATGTGAAGGATAGCAGATGACGGACAACGAAATGACAAGCGATGAAATCGATGTTCTTCGCCGACAGAAATCTCGAAAGCGTAATTCCCCAAGTAATATGCGAAAAATGATGGAAAAGAGAGAGAGAGACCAGCGAGCTGGAATTTCCGAGGCACAAAGTTCAAAGGGACTGCGGGAGGAGTCCTCGAGTTTCTGAATATGAGATGTACTTTGACAATAGCTGCGTGGCAATTGAATTCAAATGAAATGCCAGCGACGCCTCTGCAGAACGTGAAGAATTTCTCGGAAAATCGTGCCGAGAACCGATGGATCATGTATGCGACAACGTGTGAAAAATTGCAATTCGTCTTCGTGAGAATATTCGGAAGGTCCGTGAACATGGAAATGCAAGTCTTAAGCAAACAATAACTTCAAAAATTTTTTTCATGGGAATAACGAATGCGTTACGATCGTCTCTTCTTTCTCCTCCGTGATCTAATTCTAGAAACAAACGCAGTCGGTTGAATTAAATGTAAATTTAATAAAAGTAAACGACGTTGAGTTGCGGCATAGGACATCAATTCACGCGCACCGAACTTTACCGTCCTCTCTAATCAAATTAAAATTGCAAAGGAACCAGGTCAGCGTCGTGTCAAAGTCCGCTGAAAAGAATTTTAATGATGTAATAAATCCAACCGAGAAAAGTTACGAAAAAAAGGGAAAAGACGTTGAGGGACGGGATGCCACGAGGGACGTCGATGGATGGAAGGTAGCGTAAGGGCGGGAGGTCTTCACCAAAGGGTGGGCGATGCGCCGGGTTCTCAAGCCCTTCGCAACGAGGGACGGCACTCGACCACTGAATCAACCCTCTCAGTGCCCTCTTGTCCTATCCGTTTTTCCCTCGCCAATGACACCCTCTCTCGCTCCAATGCTTCACAACGCTACGTGATTATTTCAAAAAAGCTCGAGAGACACGAGACGAGCTTCCGTCCTTCTATCGCTGCCTTCGTATCACGCCAAAGCCACATTGCTGCGAAATATTTTTTACGCTGTTCTGCGCCTAAAAGGACCGGGGTCCCTTTCCTCATTCTTTTCGATTCCCGACATCGGGGCTAGATCAACAGTACGTCGAATCGTTTATCTCCTAAAATATGCGGAACAACGCTGAATCTTGTGAAATATCGGAAGCGTCAAAGCGCGCAATTTCTATGATAATGGTTGCGAAAATACGATCTAAGAACGTAAGAAAAAGTAATATTTTTGCACCGATAATGTCAACAGTCGGTTAGAATAATTGTGCGTCCTTATCAGGTTTTATTAATACGGAATTCCCTAAAATAAAATTTATTGCCAGATATTTCGTTTATGATGACTGGATGAATATACTTAACGTTACTTCGGACGAGTTCTTAATTATTTGCACAATTTTTTACATGTTCGTGAAATGGAAAATGTACGCGCGTGCAAAGAGGGGAAAGAAGCACGTTTTATCACGTGTCGGATTAAATAGATCGACTACGACTATTAATAGATAACGCTACGTCATCTAATGATACTCACAAAGCCATCAGCACTAGTCGGTCTCTTCCTGCAGCCAGTGTCAATGTAATGTGTCAAACATTATGGCACCGCGTTGACCTTAAATCAGGCAGGCGCGTGGGTTTATATAAAAATGAAGTGCATATGCACTCGTATGTCTTTATCTTTTTATATCTATATCTATTTTTTATACCTATATCTTTGTTAAAACCGTAATATACGTGACAGTAGCGAATACATATGAGTTAATTAGCTACCGATGCGACTGATTAAAAGAGAATAGGATATGACCATGAGAAAAATGTGAATATATAATTACAGTTATAATAAATGGATTCGTCGCTAATGTAAGAATAAAGTCTCTACTATTAAAAAAATAACTAAAGCGTATATGGAGCTTATTGAGCGAGTCATTAATTAATTAAAATCGCTAATAGCAGTTGGTGAGAAAGGCGCGGTCGCAAAGTCGCCCGCAATTTCCATCACGTAAAATGCATAAAAAATAAAGGTAGAGACGTTCAACACACGACGTATAAGTGTCATACTTAAAAGCGAATAAATTTGTTCTAATACCAAGATATGCTTATTGCGCAAGTTGCGTCCTTAAATTTATATTTCTTCAATTTTAAAATATTTTCGTATTTTGTAATCGGATTATAATACGATTATTTAATTCTCAACTCACGTCTGATAGTTATGATTTTTATTTATATATTTTTTTATATCTTGAAAGTAAGAGACGTCGCGCGAAAGCTGACGGTTGAAGTAATTTTCAAAACGATCTGAAAATCCGGAAGAGGTTCCTGATAGAAAAATTTGTATACTTCTCGCGTTGTAAACGTAAATCGATCATTTCGCGTAAGATATCTTCTTCTGAATGAAGAAATACGTGGAATACGAACGCGAACCTTAAATAACTATATAATTTCGCGGAAAGCTGAGCTGAGAAAATAATAACGAGATCCTAATAGATATAAGATAATAACAGATATGTTCTATACAGTTGGCCAGGACTGCCGGTCGCGCTACCGTCACCAGCCTCACCATCCGCGGTAATCGTCTCGCCGGAAACGCTGTCTAGACACAGCAGCAGCTCACCTTCTCGCGTTCACCGGCCACAGTTTGCGTTGGCCCTACCATGTTCCTCGCAGCCGATTCCGGCGGTCTGCTATCCGGCGCCGACCTACCTCGAGGTCACCGACGAGCGGAAGTGGAAGAACCTTGGATGGTGAGTAGCGGATCAAACGTTTCTCCATCGCATCGAGATCGATGCACCAATCGGTCCGGGCCTTCTCCTAATATTGTGTGCCTAATCGAAGCTGACTTCCAGCATTATACGCAATTATTAATTCTTTTTTAATCGTTTTCATATTGGTAGAATATAATTATTTTGTATAAAAGAGAGCGTGTAATAATCTCATGTATAATAACCGTATGCGCTTGTAATAATCTCATAGCAATTAGGTACTAGGTTTAATCATTCAGTTAATAATAATCGAATTATTAAACCCAGAAATTTACAGTTTATTAATTATATGTGCGGATCTATGGTATTATTCATTAATATACATACATGATTTCGCAAAGCGACAGATCGATTTTAAAACTGCAATTGCAACGTTACTTATTCTCTCATAGAATTGTTAATTCGACGAAATGACTATTGATACGTGCATATTTCTGCATAATAAAATCGTGCGATAAACTTTGTGAAGTTAAAATGAGTCTTTAACTTTTCTCATAGTTCAATTTTCTGTTGTGCGTTTCGCCAAGATTCGCGACTTGAATTCGCATTTATCCTCCGATACATGCAAAGGGGGAATGCCGGTCACCACGGAAATTTCACGTGATCCTCCAGGTTATCCTGACCGACGTCTGCACTGCAATTACCGGTACTTTATGAATCAAACACACGCGTACAGGCGACCACGCGATTACTCGTAATTGAGCCAATTCTTACGGGGGTGGATGTATTTGCGGCCAATGGTACCTCCGCTGTAATGTTACACGATGATGGGCATCGAGCTAACGATCCATCATTCGCGCGGCTGCCCTCAATCTCCCGTTTTCAATGATTCCTTCGAGAAAAGATGTTTTTATCTGGGTCAGGGACGAGAAAGAGGATCTATCCACGCGCAGATTTTGTGCCAGAAAAAAATCATAGCGACTCTTTTAATTCTAGATCGAAATAAATAAAACTAATCGTTGCGGCAATAAATGAGATACGTCTGGATTTGGGAATTAATTATAAAGGAAATTATATTAGTCCGTTCGACGAGCTTCGCTGATTTCAATCTCCCTTTGCCGGTAAAGGCCGGCGTGGGTTTATAGACGGATTTATAAAATTCCTCGTCAGTGCATTTCGAATGGAGATCCGTTTGATAGCTGGCAAGTAGTAACTGAAAAGGAACGCGCGCGTGATTCCTCAAAGTACGGCCGGAGATGGATCTATTTCCTCGAGCGAGGATTTAATCCGCGCGCGACGTAGATCCGCGTTTCGTTCAGCTTCAATTTCCGTTTCTGCTGCAGCGACGCCCTGGCGTCCACTTTGAGCGCGTTGTACGGGAAACTTCTGGTTGTGATGGGGATCGCCTTTCCCATGGCGGAAGTAATATCCACGTACATACCGCCGTCTTTCTACGAGGCTTTCTACCTCTACCTCTACTTCGGCAGCATGATCTTCCTCGTGTACATGTACACCATGCTGTTCAAGGACAGCAAGACGAAACCAAGTGAGTCCAAAAACACGTAAAAAATTTACTTCGTTCGATCCTCGTCCCTATCTCGCCGCGATAAATATTTCCGGCTCGTAGGAAATATCGATTCGGCTTTTACGAGCGAGCGTGCTCTGTAGGTTTACGCGTAGAAGTAGATAAAGCTCGCCGTGGTCAGACCGCCGCTTTGGCAATCGCAGCCTTACATACCGATCAATTCACATTCACGCGCACGGTGACGCAATGTCATGTATATCATCATGATGACCTCGCTTCGTTCCTCGTCGAAATTTTCCTCTCTCAGCCGGCAGCGATCGCCAATTAAAATGAGAGCGATCACCGAAGGCGGTATCAATTCTGAACGAAAGGACGGCGATCGTTGCCGCGTAATAACCGATTGCAATTAACCGGTTTGCCATAAATCGTAAATTCGCGGAGCAGAGAAGCAGAAAGACGTGTGCGATCTGGACTCGTCGAGATCGTCGAGCGGCGCCGGCGGCGACAGCGACGCGCCTGAGACCGGATGCCCGCACGTGAATTCGGTACGTCCGGTCCAGCACTACGGCAGCTTCTATCTGCGAATGGGCGCCGTGGCGTTCGGCATCGGTTCGATGATCTACTCCGGACTGGAATTCGGCCAGTACTTCGAGTTGGAACAGAACACCAAGTGCCACAACATCATGCTGGCCCTCACGCCCGCCACGAGAATGGCCTTCATCTTCATCCAAATGTACTTCATATTCTTGAACAATGAGGTGAGTGGGCGCTGAGTGATATCTGCGTGAGCCGTTCTCATGACTCGCGACCTTTCTTTAAAAAAAATAACAGACTCTTTGATTGATTTTAAGTTTCATTTTCCTCGAGAATATCGAGGGTCACCGTTTATCGCGATTTCAATTTCAATTTTCAATTTTCAACATTATATATCTTTACGATTAAACCTTAAATTAAAACCGCATTAAAGCAAAATCTACTTAAAAGAAATTATAAAAATATGTGATGATAAATATCAATATAACAACAAAGTTTATAAGAAAACTTTATATGTTATATAAAGTTACTTTGCTTTATATGTCATATTAATTTCTTTATGTAGAAAGTTACACTGCATTGATTTCTTGAGAATCGCTGCACATATTATATCGGAAAACTCCGATGGTGTAACTCGATGGGAAATCCACTGACGGAAGTACCGAGCTAACACAAGCTCGTCGGTTACGGGGTTAATGAAATAGAAGGGTGAACAACCCTGAGAACAATAGTAGAACGTGACTATCCGAACGTTCTAGTGTCCTATCAATATACTATCCCTTTTCTGTTTTTAATATTAATGTGATTCTTATCAAATTAAACATTTGTTGGTTTATATAAACTTTATAAGCATTAATACAAAAAATTTCTATTTAAAAAAATTGCTGATGAAAAGGATATGTACCTTCAGGTAACTTACTTCTTTCCTCTGTCATTAAAATCAGCTACATTTTATGTATATATAACAATCAACACAAAAACAAATATATACAATTAAAAAATACAAATATATAAATAGAGAGAGCAAAATTACATATTTCATTTGGATAGTAAAATAATAAGATTGCCTCATGTTTTAGCAAATGAAAGTTTATCGTCATCGCGTCGTTGCACGTTTCGGGCTAATGCACATGATCGGCACGAATCTGTCAGTTTGGCTGAACGTTCTCGTGCAGGAAACGAAACACGAGATCCTCACGTTCTACAATCCGGAGAACAACTCCCTCAGAATCTCCCACAGACTAGGTAAACGCGAGCAAACACGATCTTCCATTGCAATTCCACGAGCTATCTGACTTTCGAACTTTCAGGCTCGAAAGGCGGACTTCATCTCGGTGGTCACATCCATTCTCATCACGGAGAACACGTGCGACTGCCACGCGGTCTCAAAGGACCCCATCACATGTTCGAATGCAGAAGGACGAATATAATGGGATCGTTGGTGCAAGACGCCAGTCCCTTCCTCTTTCCGTGCACAATAGAATATAGCTTGATCTGCGCGGCCATTTTATATGTAATGTGGAAAAACATATCGAAAGTCGGATTTACGCAGCCCATAACGCCGCCGGGCTCACGTCACCACGCACACGCCTACAGGTATAGTGATAATACATTCGCCTACGACTATAATAATAATACACGCCTACAGCTGCGGCAACAATACACGCTTACAAAAGTACGCAAATGACAACCCAGTTTATACAACTAATTTTCCGCTGACGCGCAGCTTATCGGAAAGTCAATCGCGAATAATATCCTAACGCAAAGCAACGCATAACAAAATGACACTAGAACTTACGTCTCCTAATTCATGAACTTCAAGACTTTTAATTATTCGCAGGAAATCGCCTCACCATTACAGCGTGGATTGCGCCCGCGCGCACAAGGGCCTCTTCGTGGGCATCTTGATTCTAGTGCTGACCATAATCTCCCTCATCCTCTTCTTCGTTCTCATTTCGCGGCCCGAGCTGGTCAGCCTCGCCGTGACCGAGGTGAACATCTGCGAGCTGACGCTCTACGGAATGTCGACCCTGGCGACGCTGATCGGCATGTTCCAGATGCGCAAACTGCGCTACGACGGCGGTAGAAATCTGGAGCTCGACAACATCCTCCTGGTGGCCGCTCAGACCGGCATGTTCATCTACTCTACGTTTACCATCATCGGCGGTCACTTCACCCTGCAGAAGCACACGGTCCTCGTGTTGGTCACCGCTCTGGCCAGCGTCGTCCAGACTACCTGTCAGACCATTTTTATTCTGGACGCGTCGAGGCGCACGGTTGCCACCGCCGAGCAGATACGCAGAAAGCCAGGCAGGGAGATCGTGACATTCCTGTTGGTGACGAACCTGGCTATGTGGGCGATCAACACGCTGGAAAAGTCACGGGCGGAGTCGCACCCGGTGCAGTTGCATTTCTACGGCCTGTGGGCGTGGACGATTATCACCCACGTCTCAATGCCGCTGGCGATCTTCTACAGGTTCCATAGCACCGTATGCTTATGCGAGGTGTGGAAGCGGGCCTACAAGGTGAAACCGACCTACATGTGACGCAAGGGGTCCCGTGAGGTCATATGGAAGACCGGTGGGATCCCGCAGCGGCCCAAGAGTCAACTGTCGAGACTTGACGCTATCGCGGAAAACGATCCGGCGTATTTCATATGATCGAAAAAGACGAGTCACAAAAATCATTTTGAAGGGAAAGAATCCGTCGGGCGACGTTATAAGAAGTAAACATCGATGTCTTTAGACGGACAGAACTTTTCTAGACGTCCGAACACGATTAACGCATTAATACGTACATGACAATTCATACGCACGTAATTTGTATCGATTTCAGGGTATATTTCGGAAAGCTAACGGTATATAATAAATAGATTCAGGGTCTCGGTAAAGGCGTCTCGACATTATATATGTAATTTGATCACAATTAGAAAAGAAGACGTCGGCAGAAAGATACTCATAGAGGCTGATTGACCTATAAACAGTAGAGTTACTTCGTCATTTATCGACGGTCAGTGTTCTAGCTAGCCTTGTATGAATTTATTTCGTCGGTATAAATGTTGGCGACTCCATAGAATTTACATAGCGCCATTGTGTAAATCTAATATCACTTTCTAAAATGGATCACCGTTTCGTTGAGAAATGTCACTACTCGTGAAAGAACAATTTTAGCAAACTCCAGAAATGCATATTGAGATCCTATTGCTGATAAGTCGATTTATCGAAGCACAATATTATATACGGTCTCCTTGATCCCTACTCGATCACTTTTTAGAGATTTCAACATAAATAATCCTCTTATCCGCCATTGATATCTGTAAATAACCTCTGATGACTTCATCGCGGTGTAAAATCGACACGAAGAGGGAAGATTTGCAAACCGCACGAGTGAGCTTAGCAGAATCGCGATATTCATGCGATAAAAGGACATTACATGTGCATTGATGTCTATCTCTTGCCCATGCCCTAAGCGATAAATCCTACAGAGCAAAAATAACAGAACAAAGTCACTTACGGGAGAAACGAATTTCATTCGACAGAAGAGAAAGTTCCATCGCGATAGCAGCGAATAAACGATTCTACTCGTATAAACGTTATCTCGTATCAAATCCGCAATATTATGCGAATTGAGATTGAAGATAAGAAAAGCATTTATCTGTTAAAAGAATATCTTGGGAAGTGAAACAATCAATTGTACTTCTCAAACCTGACTGGTTAGACCTGCAAATCTCCTCGAAATGGAGTTCACTGATAAATGTTGAATCGATACATTCACGTTACATACATTCTAAATTTTTCTCTTGTAGATATTCAGACGATGTTTCCTCAATTCAATCGACCAAACGAAACAATCGAATACAAAGTCACGGAGAAACATAATTGATCATTACCTTTGTTACATATTCGAATTAACGCTCGCTCAAATATCCGAACACACGATTCTGTAGGCGACAAAATGTCCATTCGTTAGAAGTAGAAAGGGCTAGATTTTTCTTAGAACCAATGCGGTCGAAGCGTTCGGCATAGGTCTTCGACCAACACGGGAACAATGAATCTTCTTCGTTCGATAAACTTTTCTATCTATTCCGGGCGACGAGGGAGGGTTCGAGAAGAGTCGAATTCCCTCTCTCGAAAGACTGAAACGAATGTCAGGAGAATGGTCAGGGCACTAAGCACAAATCCTGATTGACTACGAACCGATCGAACCGAGTCCTCTAGCTGTGTATAACCTGAATGTTTGGTGCTCGTAATCCAAGGCACTTGGACACTCTCACGGATATCCGTCTTCCACGTAGTACAAACTGCAGTTTAAACAACAGTCGCGTACATGCAGATGGGCTCGAGAGCTAAAATAACGACGGGGGAAATAGATTACGAGTATGTTCAATAGCGCAAACAAGAAAAATTTAGTAGCATATACTATTTATGAATTTTTGTGATGAACGAAATTATCGAGACAATTAAATAGATCTTAAATCCAATTAATGAACAAATCTCGCAGGAATTAGAAATATTTTAATACTGACAATAAAAAGAACCTATTTCTCTCGGTTTTCTATTTAACAAACTCGAAATCGATTCGCGCGATCCGCGAACTTTATATTTTCGAGCGCCTTGCATGATGTCCATGTATAATTCGATAACGAAAGAACCATATGTAGATATTAAATATTCTAAAAGACAATTCAGATCCGAGAACTTTAGTCCTTTTATATCTAAAAAGATGTACGCACAAAAAGATTTATAAATATAATTTTAGACGTATTATCGTAGAAATCGACTCATAGAAACGAAAATAATTAGTACCGCTGTTACGATCGTGACTTATAATGCACGGACATTTTATTGTCGATGTTGGATTTCTATTATCAAGAGAAACTTATTTTACGTCAGACTCAGAAAGCTCAGTGATCAGGATCAAATCGATGCACGAGTGTCTATTGTAGACTCGCGTAATTTTCACAAGTAGAGCGATACAGACGAAAAAGTGAAAACGTTCGAAGTAGGAGTACAGTACAACGGCTGATCATATCATTAAGCCTTAAATCCGTCAAGAAGAGTGCTGTCCGAGCTGATAGGAGATAAAGGGGATCAAGATCGATCGCGATCGACACGCGATCTCGAAACTAGAAGCGACCTACTCAAGTTTCTTTCATACTCAACTGACAGATGTGATGACGAGAAGATCACAGAAGAGCAAGTGAGAATGAGCGATGAACAAATTGATGTGTGGTCGCACACGATATGCGTGTATGCGTGCGTGAGTGCGTGCGTGCGTGTGCGTGTGTGCGTGTGTGCATGTGTGCGTGTGTGTGTGTGCGTGTATGTTGCGGATGCGTGTCTGACATGAAACAAGAGAAAAAACGGAAAAAAAGGAGGAGAAGTCAAGATTTAATGGAAATGTAGGCGTTTATGGGTAATACGTGTTTCGTGCTAGAAGCTTTGATATCGATTATCGCCGTTGCGAATTCTAGTTATCCGGTCGGTGCAGTCGATCTTTTGTAAGATATAGTTTCTCTAAGACGGCTGTAAATAAACAGTGGAGAATATACAATAAAGCGAATTCTCTCGGTGTTTAGCGTTAGTTGTGTCGACATGTTTCTTCCTATACATATATATGTATATATATATATACATATATATACATACACATATTTATATATACAAGATATAAATATATTTATTATTACGTTGTTCTATTATATAATATTTATTATAACATCTGATATAGGATTTACGCGCGACATGTTACGTTTATTGAGAGTCCCGAGGACCCATGCCGAAATCTCATGTCCATTCTTTTTTCACTCTTCTTCTCTCTAGCCTACATCTTCGTCCTAAATAGAGCAGTCAGATTACCGCAATAAGAAGCGGTATGGAAAATGCAGATATCTAAGCAGCAAGACTTCAAAAGTAAATACGTAATTTAGATTCAATCGTTACAGCCTAATTATTTATATAATGATCGCTCTACATCTTACTTCAAATGTTGCAAGAGAAAGCCTTTTGCAGTAGATTCGTCCTTTTCGGATATAGACTTTTCTCGTGCACATTGTTGACGCGTTTATGATCTCGGCATGAGTCTTCTCGGCAAAAAGATAAAATCAGGGCGAAATCACGAAGGACGCAATTCGCATTTGCGAGTGATATAAGAAGAGAGAGAAAACGGGGAGTTCTCTTTGCTATATCACGTCTCTGAACTGTACTTTTTCTATGTCCGCATAATCTAGTTCCTACGCAATGTTTGTACTCTTATACCCTTTGTACTATTTGTACCTTACGAATTGCAATACACTCGTCCGCAATAACGAAACACTTCTTTTTATTTATCACCACTCAAGAACATTTTTTCCGATGAAATCGCAATATTAATCTTCATTAAATTAGAAAGTACAAATGATGTCAAATTAACAAACCGCATTTCTATTACATTATTTTTATCAAAACTTTAAATGTATGCAATTCGAGATATCTAAAATCGGACTTTCTACGTAATGGTTTGCTTCGTACTACGATAGGCAGCCATTAACAATGCAACGACGACAAGGAATAATTCAAATAGCAGAGAATCGTGGCCGAGTTGACCTAAATACCCACGATTCCGGAGTCGATTCCGCGAGCACGTTCGTGATCTCTCGATGTTGAGGTAGGCCTTCCTCGGGTCCAAGGTCATCCGGTGACCGACCCTCAAACTGAATCTAATGGAAATGAAGTTAAACCGCGTCGCGACTTTCTCTTCGCGGCGCCAATCCATCTCGTGCAAATTGAACCTCTAGGAACGTATCAATTTAGTTGATAAACCTGTTTCTGACGACTAAATCGCGACTGTATAGCGTGATTGTAATTTTATTATATTATGTCGCTACTTATAATTCTAGCATTTATTTCTAATTCTGTTATTTAACATCATTTATAATTTTGAAATTTATAACAGATGAAATGATAGAAGTGCATTAGATACGTTATATAGTGCTCTCGCGTGCATTTGCAGCTTTAATTAATTTACAGATATTATCACGTATTACTTTCGAAATTAATAAATTACTTTCGAAAGTAATAAACTATTATTATTAATTGCAGTATTAACAATAACGGCTTGCGTGAAACGCATATATTGTGAGCTATTGATATATTTCACTGCGCGATGAATGTTGTTGAATTAAATAAATTTATGTTTTAATATTTGAAAACGTACACGCGCGCGGGGAAGGTAACTGTTTCATATTGGACATATCGTTGACGTAACAGAAACGCTTTCCTGAGTGCTCTTGAGACGTAATTAGCTAAATTAATAAATGGAGTATGTGCTCTTAATTACTTCACTATCAAGTAAATTCGATCAACTAAAATACATCGTATAATTCGCACGAATACAAAAATTACTTAATGCTAATTATTGTTTCATTAACTTTTAATTATAGCCAATACTACTAAAAGCACTTCTGAATACACGGTAACTGATCATCTTCATTAAAGGCCTTTAAATTCTCGTTGGCTGCCTCAACTTCAAGAGATTGTATTAAATTACTAATTCTTTACTTTCTCCGCTGGCTTAAGAATGCGTCTGCTTCATTGTGATGATAAGAAATCAATTATACGAGCACTTACTTTTTGCTCAAAAGTTTCCGGAATTTGAATTTCCTGAATTAAAACTCGTATTCGTATACTTATTAAAGATTGTTAGATAATGAGCAACAACAGACTGATCATTCTTTACGCGACTCAAATAGATAACTAGAGGCAGGCGTGCGCGCGCAGCATCGTCGCTCTTGTGTGGCGAGCGCTCTCTCTCTCGCTCTCTTGCATGCTGCTCTGCGTCCCATTGCATGTGCTCACATCGGCGTCTATAAGTATATTCTGTTTAATAATTATTATACCGAGTTCAGCTTTGTATCACACACATCTTCACAATAAAATCTCAAACGTTGTGTGGCTATATAGATGTGCAATTTCTTATTGTATCAGAACCGTATAACAAAACTCAGATTCACATCTCGTCTAAGAAAGATCGTAATTCGTATACTTTGTACAATTATACGAATAATTAATACAATAATTTGTACAATTTTTCGGGACTTGAAAATACAATGCGAGCGCTATTTTTACTAGCTTGTCAACCGAGATCTTGTTGATTCCGGAGGACATCCGCGAGAGCTGCAGAAAGATAGCATGTAGTCGAGTCTGCGAGAGCGGGATGTACATGCGGACATATGCAACGAACGGGGGAAGCGTTTTTATCGTGGTGCGTGAGAGGAACGTTGCATAAGAGACCGTGCGAACGGTACGACCCTTGTGCGCTCGATTTAATGCCTAATGTTTGTCGGTTACAGGTTGCTGCTGCCCCGTGTAGATATGTTCTCGGCTCTCAGTTTCCGAAGGCGTCATCCGCGATCCGCCGATCACCTTCTACCCGGAAAATGTCCGGGAACGCGAACGTTCTTACAGGAGTACAAAAATGCTCAGATGCATCCAATAATACATATAAGCGTGTCGACACTTGTTGCATATATTATTATTTACCTAATTCGTAGAGAGAGCAGAATCGCAGTTAGGAATAGACAATAAAATTTTTTCCGCTGCTAATCGATAACATCGCTTGTACTGATTCATAAGAAAATAATAAACTGAAGAGGCGTATCGTGATTGCAGTGTATATTTCCATACTCTTCATCAATAATTGTTTTCCATGTGTCCCAGGTAATCGGTTAATATTTAAATTTTTTCTCTGATAAAGAATAGCTAATAGAACGAGATTACACGATGATCATGAACGCTGGATTTTAATTATAATGCTCCGTAACAATAAAAATAGCCTATCAGTCGATTATACGTAGTAGATATCGTGTAAAAAGTTTACCCTACTTTCGCTTGCAAATTAACCTCGTTATAACATCAGTGCGATCCTCTCGATGGGGCGGCCGCAGAGTAAAAGTAAATAAGTAGCACGCGAATATTCATGTTTCGTGAAAATCAAGGACCGAAGACAAAGAAATAACAGTATCCGTTATTACGCGTTGTATATATAAAGCATCGCGATCTCGTTTCCATCCAGGCAGCCCGGTGGACGATTCGTGGGGGAAGTACCCGTAATTACGGGCTAAATCCACCCCTCGTCGGTGTTGCCGAGTTCCGGGCACTCGAAAGAGGGTGCATTTTAGTCAAACCCCGCGATACAACCCCGTAGCCATCGTTACATGGAGCCGTTTAAGTCATAATGTATAAAATCAATAGACTCGCCAGACTGCCTCCAAATTGGCTTGGCTTCCTCAACGAGATAGCGGAAAATACCGAAAAGTTTGGACAGAAAGATGAATAACGTCAAACACGTTTTGATCAATTATATCCCGTGATAACATTAATTTCTTATTATTACGTGCTATTTACATGAAGAAACTTGATTACTTGTAATGACTGTAACGTGATAAAGAATGCAATAAAATTTTGATTATAAAATCGTCAATTTTTGATCGGCTATACTTATTGTTAGCTCACTTCGTGCTTTTATAAACGTGCCGTGAAGCTTCACGATCACAAAAAAGAGGACAAAGAACCGCGCGCAGTTCGTCTCTTCGGCGCGCTCGCATTAACCCTACCATTCCACCTGTAATAACCCTGAAACCTCCGTCCTCCCTACACGTCCAGCCAGTGAAGCGAGGCTCGCTCCACGAGGCAGTTTCGACGCAACGACGACCATCGTCATCGCTACTACCCCTACGAGCGCCAGGCTTACCACCGACATCAATATAGGCGCAACAGTACGCTGTCGAAGGGGGACAGAGGAACGTCCACGGGGTGGAAAAGCGGGAATCGCGGGAGTTGGGTATTGATCGCCTTTCCACATTGCATGGGGGTGGCTTCGCGCGCGCGGCGACCCCCATAACCAACTGAGCGTCGCCATTACCCCGCCATGGGCGGCCGCGCAGCGTCGCAGACGTACTGAGAGTGAGACAGATCAGCCGGCCGGCACAAACTCGCCGGGATCGTGCACGCACATGCGAACGGTGCACTAAAGCCACGCAATACGAGAGGCGCAACACGAGAAAAGGAAGAGATAGAGAGGAGGAGGAGAGGGTGAAAAGACGAAGAAGTCGGTCCGCCGGAAGGGACGGAAAGAGCGGCAGCAGCTTCCGGGCAGGGCGCAAGCTCAGCTCTCCTTGTTTACATCCGCCCAGCGCCGACCAGCACGTTGCTTCGGAGCAGCGCGATCAACGCCGCGTTATCCCGTCCAGTGAGGTTTTGCATCTCTTTCAAATCGAAGACCAAGAGTAAGAATCCAGAGTACCTCCGAGGGGGAGTTTTTCCTCGACGAGGAATCGTCCTGCCTTTGCGGTGACTCCGGAAGGTCAGGGACTTGTCCATGGCACAGAGCTTCATCCTCGTTTAATGAACGCGTGAGTATGTCTGCCATGTGGGATTTCCACGGGTGTCTTACAGTGCTCCCTTGGGTCTTTGTGTCGGGCGTCTTGTATCAAGATTACGTGTTGCGCGCGCGACGATCGGTGAACCGCTTGTGTCACGTGCATGTCGACTTCCGCAAAGCTTTGCTAATTTGTTCGCAAGCCGCTGCGGGAAATAGCGGCGTTTAATTAGGATGATAATCGATCCTAAACGTCGCGAGTGAAATATGTAAATAAGTATGTTACATATGAAACCGGAGTTTCATAGTAGATACGCAATAGAAATTACAGAAATTACAGAGTTGCTGAATCAGAATATTGATTAGGTATTATAGAAATCGCTTTGTGAATGTGGAAGTTTGAACGCGTCGATATAAAAAATTCCTCGCGCACGGAGGATATTGAGAAACAATAGCGGGCGCTCCTAAGTTTTTAATATAATTTACAATTCTAATTATCATGCATTCAATACGGACTGCAGAAAAACAATGACATGAACAATTTAAATCGAGAGATAGGCCAATGACGATCATAGCGGATCTTAGTGCTCCAATAATTATTGGAATATAATAATTAAATCAGTTTAAATAATAACATGATTTAAGTCACATAAACGTTGTAATTTAAAATTACAATCATCAGTTTAGACTGATGAGATTGTTTACGCGTGCGCATATGCAATTGTTACATGCTTTCG